>JAVTVY010026194.1:0-11587 GCA_036873755.1 Hanleya hanleyi | reverse complement strand
TTAATTCACATCGGAATTTGCTAATAAAGTATTGTTCCATCGTCTGTCGCCTGATGTTGTCATCTGTTTTCATTTTGTAAAAGGGGAAAATACTGAATTTAGTTTCAAGATGACCAGCACAATCGGCTATGTGTTTACTGACTTTTAGGTGTCTTAATGCAGGCGTATTAATTTGTTGACGATGGACCCTAACTCTATTTCTCAGCAAATCCCCAGTTTCACCGATATACGTTTTGTCACATCCATTGCAAGAAATGACATACAACAAATTTTGCGAGCTGCAGTTCATGTCACTGTTAACTTTGAAATTAGTACCAGTGTGACGAAACAAAAACGACTGTCTTACTTATATATTTTTGCAACATTTACACCTGTTGTTGCCACATCTTGACACAGAAAAAGCATTACTTTTTGATGTGAACTTAGCAGAGGTGAGTAATTGTTTCAGGTTTGGCGCCTGTCGCTTTCCATTTATTAATTTAATCCCACCAAAACACTTTTTCAGTCGTTCATTCGATTCGAGCACCTTAAGACGGTCCTTAATTATTGGGAAAAAGTTTTCATTATTTGGATTATAAGTGTTGATGAAAGTAAGTAATCCTTGGCTAGGTAGTTCCTTGGTAGATTTTCTCAATTCATTAATATTAATATCAAGCGCTTTCTTGATTCCCACATTAATAACACCTTCTGGATAATTTCTAGCTGTCAAGAAAATCTTGAGTTCACCTAACCGTTTGACACGCAGATCAGCGTCAGTGACAATGGTACAAATTCTCCTCGCAAGTGTGAAAGGAACCTGATTTTTTGTGTGTCGAGGATGACATGAGTTATATTGACAGGTACTGTTTGGTGTCAGTTGCCTTATAGAAAATATCTGTGATGATTTTGTTGTCTTCTCGCTTTAGCAAAATATCGAGAAAGGAAATTTCTGACACACTACTCTCCATAGTAAACTTAATATTTGGATCAAGCTCATTCAAAAGATTGTGAAATTTATCCAAGCGGCCAAATTTGGAGTTCCAGATTATGAAGCAATCGTCCAGAAATCGTTTGAACGAACCTTCAATCTTTTCTTTGACATCACTACCGAAATGGTTTTCAACTTTATCAGAGAGCTGGTTTTCGAGGTATCCCAAAACTAAGGTCGCATAGGTTGGTGCGAACTTCGTTCCCATCGCCGTGCCTAAAGTTTGGCGGTAATTTTTGTCCCCAAATTTAAATGAATTATTTTCGAGAATCAGCTTGATTCCAGATAAAATAAATTCTTTTGTGAAACGGGCGTCATTTTGAATAGCATGATTGTCTAACCAGTAACGAATCGCTTTTAAGCCTAGCTCATGCGATATACTACCATACAAGTTTGTCACATCAAAAGTGCAAAATACTTCGTCTTGTGAAATATCTGTCGGAATGTGGTTAAGAAAATCTATATCGTCCCTGATATATGAGGAAACATATTGAACGTATGGTTTTAGCAAAATATCAATCAGTTCACTGAGTTTGTGTGTAGGACAAATTGGACCAGCAATAATAGGTCTGAATGTAAGATCCTCTGGTGAAAGTGTTTGAACATACTCAGATGTTTGCTCTTTTACGGCACTAATAATAGTGCGAGACTTATGGACTTTGGGTAAACCATACAATTGGCTTGTTTTTGATTCAAACTTAGTCAAAAATGCCTTTTCCTTCTCAGTCAAATTGGAACCGTGCTGAGTTATTAACTTACTGATTTGGGACATTGTTGCTTTGTCAACATTCTCTGGTAAATTCTGATAACTGCGTCCATCATTCACAATCTCTAACATTTTTTTCTCATAATAGGAACGATCCATAATTATTACAGATGATCCCTTATCTGCTTCCTTGAGAACAATGTTTTTGTTATTCCGGAGTCGTTTCAGAGAAGTCTTTTCTTCCTTATTCAGATTGGATCTAATTTTCTGTCTGCACTGTCTTCCTATTGGTTGGTGATTGAGAAAATCAATGAAGATATCCAAGTCCACATTGCGGCCTCTCGGTGGGTTGAAAGTCCCTTTGTTTTTCACAAGGGACGGGTCGGCCGAATTACTATCACAGAAGTACTCCTGGAGTCGTAGTTTCCGAGTAAACTTATTAACATCACATTTAAGGTCATTGGCGTTTGGTCCCGGCGTTGGTGTAAATTTCAAGCCTTTTTTCAATAAATTAAGCTCGCCTTCTGTAATATTCACAGAGGAGAGGTTGATAACTTTGGGGTCCGAAGTTTGTAGGTCAGGACAAGTTCTCACCGGTGTCCGTTTTGCCCGTGACCCTCGTCTAAAAAATGAGTTCGTGGTCTACCATTAGATCGTTGCTCTTGACTGTTGTGGCGCGGTCTGAGATTAGGAGGGGTGTACGCTGGCTGGTCGTCAATAACTTTAGGCTGCGTTTCTCCACTCACAGCCTTATGGAAAGCCATCAGTGTCATAACCTCTGGTTTTCCACACGTGGTAATTCGATTTTCCACGCGTGGAAAATCCAGCCAATGGCTTGACTTGTAATTACCACGTGTGGATATTTCGACCAATTACTGAACTTGGAAATACCACACGTGGAAATTATTTACCACGTGTGGAAAATATCCACCAATGATAGAACTGGGAATACCACGTGTGGAAATTATTTACCACACGTCGTATTTATCACCCAATCATTGCATTCGGAAATACGACGCGTGATAAATAATTTCCACGCGTGGTATTTCACTAGGTTTTTCACACGTGGTAATTCTCTTTTCCACACGTGGTAATTCTATTTTCGAATCTACGAATCAAAACAATCGTTACAGAAAGCAGATTCACGCATTTTCACCCTGTCTTATCTGTCGTACGGTCGTCGACCTATACGACTCAGCCTCAGGTGGAACTCCTGCACTGCTCAACAAAAAACTTAAAGTTTGCTACACGTACCTGTATTTTATGAAATTGACAGTGTCCTGTTGCAGATTGTCTGTTCCAGCTAGACGAACACATTCGGAGAACTGATACTTGAACCCAGCAAACTGTCGATTTCCGACATTCTGAAGGGACCAGCTTTCTTCGTTAAGCTTTTATTCATTGGCTGGGCAAAATAAAATTTCGACGCGTGGATAAATGGGAATACCACGTGTCGAAATTATTTACGACGCGTCGTATTTCCGAATTCAATGATTGGTTGATAAATACGACGTGTGGTAAATAATTTCCACACGTGGTATTCCCAGTTCTGTCATTGGTGGATATTTTCCACACGTGGTAAATAATTTCCACGTGTGGTATTTCCAAGTTGAGTAATTGGTCGAAATATCCACACGTGGTAATTACAAGTCAAACCGTTGGCTGTATTTTCCACGCGTGGATGATAGAATTTCCACGCGTGGAAAATCGAATTACCACGTGTGGAAAACCAGAGGTTATGACACTGATGGCTTTCCATACATGCAGAAAAGACGTTGTGGTGTTTATGGCGAGCATAAAAATTAACGACTTGTTTGAGTTTCGGTCTCTCGTGATGCTAAAACTGGGCAGCCACGCAAATAAAGGACTTCTATGGAAGGTAAGATGATATGGATCGAATTATGATATTGTTTGCACAGACAGCCTCGGCAAATAGGAACCGCTGGGTACTTTCCCGATAACTATATAACTAGGGAATTGTTTGACTCTGGTGTCGTAGTCGTACATCGAAGCCGAACTAAATCTCGCTACATAGATAAATAATTCAAGAATTAGAATAGCTGCTCCTGCAAATTTCCACAATCTTCTCTGATATAGAAGCGTATTCCCATTGAGAGGTATCATACCACACATTTTTTCTTTGGCAAGTGCTAGAAATTGTTTTTTGGTTATTTTGCTGTTATTTGTGAGTATAAACAGACCCATAATTGTAAAATATTGAACTTGCGTTAAATGTTGTATAGCTGTATACCACCTGGAAGTAATGTGCATCAATGTGCAAATGTGCATAGAAACGTTCCCGTAGTATATTTGAAAGACTTATCGTGTTCATGTCGTCCGCTATCTTCATTTTGAGGTCACCAATCAATTAAATATTTTAATGATTCCACTTTCAGACGAGGATTGCGAGAAAGCTTCCACAGAACAAACGTCAGATTCCAGCTTATCAAAGGCCCCGAGTATAATTTCCACGGGTCATACAAAACAAGGTTAGTTAATAATGCTTTAAATTTATATCAACTGGACGGTAATCTGAAACATACTAAAAATTAAAACCCTTTGCGTAAGTCCAAGCCGATCTGCACATATCAGTTAAGGTGATCCAAAAATCAATAGAAATTCAAAGGCCCTAGAAAATAATTATAGGTTCGTTTGTCGACACATTCGGAAATGGTGCTAACTGCATGTCATAAGAAATGGGTCTTTCGATTATTGACTCAGAAATTCTTTTATGGACGACGGCTGATCTGACGCTTACATTCATAACTGGATTCCATTCCGCAAGTCGAAGCCAAGAAGACACGTGCATTTCCATGTTTGACCACTGTCTATGTCCGTCTATGGCCGTTCATTGGCTGTCTAATTCTTCATTCAAGAGACACGATTCTCTGTCAAACAAGGCACACATTTATGTATATAACAAATTGCTCGCTTCTCAGTAGAGTCATAACTGGCACTGACAGAAGCGGTCGTTACATGTAAAGAGCAATCCCACAACGACTGTAAATGTGGTTAAATTTCTATATCCATGGATTACAGATGGTAGTACAAACGAAGTTAATCATTTGGGTTCACAGTTTTGTTTAATATTTTACAGATTTTACCAGTATTGAAGTTCCAAAGAATCACCCAAACAGGACAGCGTACTTACCACCAGGTATGACTACAGTATATTTAGCAATTGGGGAGTCGACAGTATATATCACATGGTCATTTGTTATTCGCTGTTTGATAGTTGTGGTCACTCTGATCATATATTATATGGCATGGACGCGACCGACCATAGTTAATATGGTCAAATAACCTCGCCTGACTATCAATATCATAGTCGCCCCGACCACATTTGGGCTGGTTAAGTCTGTACCATAAAATGTATGGTCAGAGTAGCCATATTTTTCTGACATTCACAGTTTCAGACTTTCTACCTTGTCGACATCTTTTGCACCATCGACTCTCCTAAGGTCTTGTGTGATTAATTTTCTGAAAGAGCCTATTTTGTATTACACTATTATTTCATTGATATGAACTAGATCGAATTGTTATTCTTAAACTCAACACAGAACCCGTTGTGAAATCAGACATCTAATATCCGTGCTTTATTATAACTTCCGGTAACTACTACCATAACTGACTAACTCCAAAGTATGGACTGTCGTATAATAATTTCAGTTTGACAATTTTGTAGATTTTCTTGGTCATAAATCAAGAAGGGATTTACACAGACGCTTTGCACGAAGGAAATGGTTTATTTTAAATATTGCGTTTAAACCGATATACACATTTGATTACATTCCAGGTACATTACAATCGAACGTATGACCATTCAACGCTGGAAGGTGCTCTTTGTAGGTAAGTTTGACTTGGCTTTTACAGTTTAACCTTTAAATTGGTTTTCTTTGTGAGCAACCTATATTTATAGTTACATGTGTTAAATTTATAGTAGTAGATGTGCTACAATCGACTGGCTCGGTTCAGTGCGCTGCGCCAAGTCATTGCTGAGCACAGCGCCGTGCTGAAACAGGAATTGAACTTTTCAAATATGTTCTTTGTGCAATGTTGAAGGTACCGGGTCCTGTGGTTGTCGATACAGCACGAAGAGAGGACATGTAAAAATTATCCCTATACAAAAATGCACGATTGGTTCCATTTTAATGTTAAATTTGTGAAATTTACCCCACTGGATCCCGTATTAAATTCTGGAAAACTGTTTGGAAAACATTCATACAACTTAAATAGAACTCGGCAAAATTTCCGTCCCCTGACGTCGGAGAATTACTGTTGGCGCATTTTTTCTATAACCTGGAACTGTGAGATTTGAGACGTTTACTTAAACAGTTGAACTTTATGGAAAAGCGCCTCTGACAGTGGTATTTTCATTTTTATACACCTATGCTCCGGCTCATTTTTTGAAATCAGATTAAATGGCCCGCTCTGTGGCAATGCCAGCCTGGCGAGCCTGTCTGAATGGCGTGCTAATGAAATTAGCAAAATTTGTTTGAATTATTATGGCGCGCAATATATAATTCCGCCATTCACCATGATGTACTGTTGACTTATGCAATGTCAATGGCCTGAGGCATATATGCTATCGATATAACCTGACGATTATTATTGAATATGATATATATGTGGGATATACATGTGTTTATATGTGTTCAGCCCCTGGACATTGTCTAAAGAACATTGCCACTTGGGCCACACTTTTATGACACAGACATAACCGACCATAAAAATGTGATGAAAGACACCATAAAAGAGGGGGTTAAGCGCGTGATTTGATTATATAAACTATGGTCAATGGCGTCTGTACCATAAAATATTTGGTTAGACAGATAATATCATGAAGACATCATCACGACTAACATATAATAACTGAAAGCGGGATGGAGCGGGGTGAGGCTTGTTTTGTCAAGAGGGTTGTTTGGTTACCGGATATTGTACCTGTCATTTGTTTAATTCAGATATTCAGACAATGCTATCCCATTTTCTTCAACCAATCAACTCTCTCCATGCAGACATAGGACCATTCACCCATTGTCTGCAGAGTAATCCCCTAAAAGTTGGTGTAACACCAATGGTATATCTGACATTATGTGATATACAATCTGACGATTTTTTTAAATTGAACTTATCAGTCAACTGTTGTTGTATGTAAAGACTGCATCAATATTCAATATACAATTTTATTATAATTTAATTTAAATATTTCGATTACTTTTCAGCCTGGTGTCCCGCGATGGACGGATGTGGCGATGGTTGGCCCGGGTGCGCTATCATACATCAAGTTGACCATGGTCATAGATGCATTTCGTTTTGACATTCAGCATCACATCATGCAGTTCGTGACGGGGGAGAATGATGGAATCGAAACTTCTGTTACTGACAATATACCTCCCCCATACATCCTCGCGAGCCAGTGTATCGATCGACCCATGAAGAGGATTTAGGAGTTATCTGAGCTTGTTAAGATTTCGCCATATACCCTACCCATTAATGGCTTATTGAGAGCAGTGATTTAGGTGCTGACCTCATAAGACTCTCTTCCTTTACCAAAGTTTCGCTTTCATAAATGCAATCACACGGGTGGATAAAGCCAAAAAACTGTACATTTTGTATCATAACTCATATTTATTAAAGTATTTTGTTGACATGTTAATTTTGCTGTAAGTGTCTGTGTTCTCGATATTGTTGAAGCCATTTAGCCTGAGCATTATGTTGAACGCAACGCAATTTGTGTTAGAATCATCACGAATTTGTGTGGAAATCAAACGACTTTTTGTTAATATGTTGATTTCAACACAAAGTGATGGTGATTCCAACCCAGTTGATTTCAGCACAAATCAATTTAACTTTTTGTCAACGTACTAGGATTGTAGGGAAGCCTTGATACTGATGTTAGAAGGGCGAGATTCGTCCTCGATCCGCTGTGGTCTAAACGCATGTTTGTATTTCTCGTGGTCTAAATAGGTGTAGAATCTACTGTGCCCTGTACATTTGTTCATCTGTTCTTCTTATGGGTTTCGCCAAGGAGCTAACAGTCTTCCTGATGGACCCTCCTGTCCAATATACAGGCTTTGAACTGACGAAAATCGCTGATTATATTTGTGAGATATAAAAATTGATGACGTCTGGCGACTAAAAAGCACCCAGGTGGCTTCACAGGAAAGCTTCCATCGGTAGCGCGCGTATAGACTGGAATACGGAGGATTCTAAGACGTAGCCTTGGTATCTTAACCGAAATTTTGTTGTCTAAAGTTGAATTAGATACGCAAGCTCGGTAGCTGTGATGACAGATCAGCTCAAGCAAGTAACTAATCTGATGATAATGGATGAGCATCGAGGGCATCTGATTGAATAAACTTTAACATGAGGTAAACACGGTACATGTAACTTAGACGCACTTTCAAAGTCCTATATTCATAGTGTTTGCACCCGTTGCTGCGCACCGCAATTTATCCTCCCAAATTCCGTTGACAAACTTCTAAAGGGAATCACAAGGGTGTATGGTGATTTCTGGCTGAAGTAAACTGCTGTTTACAGCATATAAATTATCGTAAGGGTTGAGGAGACTATAGATATGCAAGTTTGGAGTTTTCTACAAGTGTATTCTTGTGATTTCATGGTAAATTATTTTCAGTCAACACAATGTTAGTGGAATGCAAACATGAAACTCGTAGAAATGTTTTTACAATACTAATTATCTCTATTTGATTAAATGACCGTATCAGAGAGCTCAACTGCACAGAATATGTGCCAAAAAAAACACACCTTCGGAAGCAATATTTGGACAACCATTAGGAATATATTCACGAAATGAACCTCAAAATTCTTAAAAAATTCACATGTATTTCACATTCATTGGCATCTATTGTGGAATTATCATGATTTGTAGCGTATATAACACAAGCGATAAACCTTTTAATAACTGTGGGAAATTCAGGACGAACATCCGGTGATACCAGGCATATACTTGTCATGATGAAGAGAGAAAATGAAAAAATGTCTTACTTCCGTCCTTTAAAGTTCCCGATATACAATGTTTCATTTTATTAACAACATTTCCTTCGATGTATTGCTGTGGTTACATTTGTTCATATACACTTCTTAAATACAGCATTATATATTATGACCTGTTTGACTGATATTTACACAGTATACGCACTGAACCATGAAATGTGAGAGCGAGAGAGAGAGAAAAAACAGGGTCTGCCGAAGAGCAACTTTAAAAATGGAGGATACAGTGGGGTGGGACAACCATGTGGCTGTTCTCTAGTCCAGTCGATAAAGCGAATGGATAATGAAACTGTAATACTTTTGATTTTTCCAAATTTATCTTGTCTCGCAATTTGCTAAAATAATAGTTGGCAGAAATTATAATTATCAACGATACTATATACGAGCTGAGCCACATTCATCGGGAACCACACTCAAATATACATCGTGTTTACCGTATAGTTTTACTGATTTCACAGTGTATCCCACTCGGCCGATAAAACAAGTATGTACAACCGGTAAACGAGAATTCAAAATGGGAGCACAAATCAGTCGAGTTCTAGAGGAACATCGTGGTCTGGTTTTGAGCGGAGTGACCCTGGGTACCCTAGCCCTTGTGGGCGCGGTCACCTATCATCGCCGGTGCAAAGAGGTGATGGACTTCGGAGAATGGGAGGTGGATCGAGCCTCATTTAATAAGAAGGACGTGGTATACCTCATCATACCGCCCCGTATCGGAGCCATACCCAGTATATCTCCATTCTGCCTTAAAGTAGAGACGTGGTTGCGCATGGCTAATATTCCCCACGAGGTACCGTATATATTCTTGATCACACGTGCGAGAAAAATAATCTTTTCTCACGGGTCTAATGATATGCTCCACACCTGTAGGCTTGATCGATCAGTAGTCTCGATCTGTCCGTATATTTAATGCCTTTTGAAAACCCATGTCATTTTTGGATGACGAAACAGATCATATCAGTGGTTATAAATTAAGGCGAATTCTGTAATATAGATCGATGTAAGTTGAATATACCACAAAGGTATTATATCTGACGTTTTATCAACACAACCATGGGTGACCTTTTCCGCTACGACCTCACTCTATTGAAATGCTGGCCTAGAAATTGTAGCGTACTGAACAATTAATTGCACCAAGAGATATGCACGTTCATTCACATAGCTCGCGGTGGCGTCACAGTTGCCTGGCCTGTGGGATATAGGATGGTCGATGTCTACGTCTAAATGTTTTCAATAAATTATGAAAATTAATAAATATATATTTTTTTCAAATCGATTTTTTTTAAAATATTTTTTCTAAGTGTATTTCTCTTTCATCTTTGACTCAATTAAAGTCATTCCCTATTATGTCAAGCCGAGTTATTACAGTTTTTATACGCCCGCCAAAAGGCGGACGTATTATGTGATGGCGGTTTCCGTCCGTCTGTCTGTCCGTCCGTCTGTCTGTCTGTCCGTCGGAGCGTCTGTCCGTCTCTCGTGTCCGGTCTATAACTGGGACAGTTTTCTATCTACAGCTCTAATTTTTGGTGAGTGGATACCCTACGGGGAGACGATGTGTCGCGTACTAAAATGAAGGTCAAGGTCAGAGGTCAAAGGTCACTAGCCTAAAAAACAGGAAATCACTGAAGTGTTCGTGTCCGGTCTATATCTGTGAACGTTTTCTATCCACAGTTGCAATTTTTCGTGAGTGGATACACAAGGTGGAGACGATGTGTCGCGTACCAAAATTGAGGTCGAGGTCAGAGGTCAAAGGTCACTGTTGCCTAGAATCAGGAAATCATTGATCATTGACAGTTTTCTAGTACAGTTCTAATTTTTGGTGAGTGGATGCCCTAGGGGGGAACAATGTCTTTCATACCAAATGTAGGTCGAGGTCAGAGGTCAAAGGTCAGTGTGACAGAAAAATCAGGAAATCATTAAAAATTTCTAATTTTTTGTGAGTGGATTCAATAGAGGGGAAATGAAGTGTCGCATACCGAAAAATATGTCCAGGTCGAAGGTCAAAGGTCACTGTGACCCCAAAATCAGGAATGTATTAAAAATAACATTTTTTTTGTGTCAGTAGATACATTAGGGGGACATGAAGTGTTACCTAGCAAAATGTAGGTCAAGGTCAAAGGTCAAGGTCACTGTGACCCTAGAATCAAGGTCAAAGGTCAGTGTGGCCTAAAAATCAGGAAATCATTAAAAATTTTAAAATTTTTGTAAGTGGATTCAATAGGGCGAAATGAAGTGTCGCATACCAAAAATTAGGTGAAGGTCAAAGGTCAAAGATCACTGTGACCACAAAATCAGGAAATTATTAAAATAACATGTTTTTGTGTCAGTAGATACATTAGGGGGACACGATCTGTCATACCAAAATGTAGGTCAAGTGACCTGGTCAAAGGTCAAGGTCACTGTGACCCCGAAATCGAGAAATTGTTAAAAATCATGATTTTTTTGTGTCCATTGAGAAATTACGGGGAGACAATTTGTCATCTACCAAAATTTAGGTCAAGGTCAATAGTCAAGGTCATTGTGACTCCAGAATCAAGAAATCTTTGGAAATTGCTTTTTTTTTGTGTCGGTACATACATTAGGGGGACATGATGTAGCACATACCAAAATGTAGGTCAATGCCGAACGTCTAGGTCACCTACCCCCAAAATCATGAAATTCATACAAATCATGATTTTTTGTGTCCATTGATACATTGAGGGAAGACGATGTGTCGTGTACCAAAATTTTGGTCAAGGTCAAAGGTCAAGTTCACTGATCTCAAAATCATTAAAATATAACTTTTTTCTGCCAGTAGATACATTAGAGGGACATGTGTTACATATCAAAATGTGAGTCAAAGGTCAAGGTCACTGTGACCCCAAAAGCAAGAAATCATTAAAAGTCACAGAAGACGAAGT
>JAVTVY010026193.1:0-10244 GCA_036873755.1 Hanleya hanleyi | reverse complement strand
ATAGAAGTACGTTTCCCAGGGGGACAAACATTGATCCTATACCCTCAGTATGGGACTATATGGGGTTCGGTGACTTTTTCAAAAATTTCACCGATTCGCACGGGGACACTTCCTATCATGTTCTAAATGACGAGACGAGTAAAACGAGACCTCACAACCCTACCGCAAATGTATAGAGGTACGTTTCCCAGGATGGTCCTATACCTCCCATACTCCATATAGGCATTTTCCCGTAATTTAGGATAAAGTCCGTATTCCGTATTTTTTCAGGAAAATTTTTACATACACACACCCTGGAACTAGGGGAAGATAACTCTGTTGATAGACAAGCCCCGTTAAGCCCGGCGACCTATATACCCCTCATACCCCATATAGGCATTTTTCCAGGTTTTTCGATAAAGTCCGTGTTCCGTATTTTTTTTTTCAGGAAAAATTTTACATGCAGCCACCTAGCCATCAAATACCCCTTCACCTAGGCTTCACGTTGATACCTCACTCGACCCCATTCGACCATTAGGGGCTCCCCTAGATGCCAAAACGTCTATTTTCATACCCTTGGGCCACCGCGCATGCGCAGAATGATCCTAATTCAACCCCACACCCAGTCCATCAGATGCCCCTTCATGAATGCTTCAATTTGATACCTCACTCGATCCCATTGGACCATTAGGGGCTCCCCTAGCTCCAAAAAGGCTATTTTCATGCCCTTGGGCCACCGCGCATGCGCAGAAGGCCAATATGTCAACCCCACACCCAGTCCATCAGATGCCCCTTCACGAATGCTTCACTTTGATACCTCACTCGACCCCATTGGCCCATTAGGGACTCCCCTAGCTCCAAAACCGCTATTTCCATACCCTTGGGCCACCGCGCATGCGCAGAATGCCGATATTTCAACCCCACGCCCAGTCCATCAGATGCCCCTTCACGAATGCTTCACATCGATACCTCACTCGACCCCATTGGTCCATTAGCGGCTTCCCTAGCTCCAAAACGTCTATTTCCATACCCTTGGGCCTCCGCGCATGCGCAGAATGCCGATAGTTCAACCCCGCGCCCAGCCCATCAGATGCCCCTTCACATATGCTTCACTTTGATACCTCACTCGACCCCATCGGTCCACTAGGGGCTCCCTTAGTTCCAAAAAGGCTATTTTCATACCCTTCGGCCACCGCGCATGCGCAGAAGGCCGATATGTCAACCCCTCACCCAGCCCATTAGATGCCCCTTCACCTAAGCTTCACTTTGATACCTCACTCGACCCCATCGGTCCATTTTATCTAGGGACTACTTTTTCTCCGCGGAAGCGTTTTCCCGAGACCGAATCACCGCCAAACCGCGGCCAAACCGCATCACCGCGGATGAATACATTTTTTTTTTTTTTTTTGCCGGAACTATTTTCCACCCACCTCCCACCACCCACAGCCACCATCTTGTCCCACCACCCACAGCCGCCATCTTGTCCCACCACCCACAGCCGCCATCTTGTCCCACCACCCACAGCCGCCATCTTGTCCCACCACCCACCATCCACACACAGGCCACGCCCCAATACGCCCCAAAAAACCTCAATTGTTACGTCAAAACAAGTTCTGCGCATGCGCAGTGAGGCGCTACTTTATCAATTTGCTCTTTGTATACTACTAACGGCCTTTAATACTGTAGCATTCACTCCTCACGGATCGTTGACCGCGGCCTGCGGCTGTACGCATACGTCAGCTACAGCAGAGAAGAGAGATTTTTACACGCCTCTTTTTAGTTTTAATCCGAATTTGACGAAATTTGGGTTCACTAATTGAAAAGTAAAATACACCACGAGATTAAAACATTATCAGAGAAGTTGACTAGAGGCAATCATTTTACTAACAGCACGTTTGAATATGTAGGCATACGGATTTGTGCGGCAAGGTCGAGTAGCATCGCATTTCCTCGTATGTCTTCACATTGCGAAATACCTCATTAAAAAAATGAAAAAAACGAAATT
Source organism: Hanleya hanleyi (assembly GCA_036873755.1). Classification (NCBI taxonomy): domain Eukaryota; kingdom Metazoa; phylum Mollusca; class Polyplacophora; order Lepidopleurida; family Hanleyidae; genus Hanleya; species Hanleya hanleyi. Next base: position 8,260 of record JAVTVY010026193.1, on the reverse strand, counting down.
GATCATCTGCACTAAATTTAAAAAAAATATGGCATCCAAAGAAAATATGTTGTAGTAGCATGCCAGACTTAGTCATGTTAGTTAACATTTAACTTACTGATTTTATAAGCCCATTTGTCCGGCGTTCGTATGTTATTCTTCAGTAAAGTACTTTCTTCGCGCAGCCAGTGCGGGACAAAATGCTTGCTCAACAACTGTGCCTGGAGACCGTTATAGTGCCATGCCAGTTACTTATTTAGATGCCAGTTACCTATTCGCCTCTAGCGGTGGATCGTGGAATTGACGGTACCAACATGTAGGTATTTTCTCGTAGCATATATACCGAGTTTGTTGACTCTAAACCACTTGCAAATGTGTCTGCCTACCCAGTTGATTATTCAGATGCCAGACACCTACTCGACCCCTGGCAGTGGATCGCGGAACTTACGTACCAACGTGTATGCATTGTCTCGTAGCGTATACACCAAGTTTGGTGGCTCTAAACCACATGCAAGAGTGTCTACCAGCCCAGTTGATTATTCAGATGTCAGTTACCTACTCGCCTCCTAGCGGGGATCGCGGAACTTACGGTACCAACGTATAGGTATTGTCTCGTAGCATATATACCCAGTTTGGTGGCTCTTGCAAGGGTGTCTACCACCTATCTCGAACTGTAGCTGTGAAACTTATACAGAGATATCTTTGGAATGCTTCCAGTAAGGAAAGCTAACTCACGGTTCGCAGCTTCGACTGTCCCAGCTGGCCGACTGTGGTTGCTCCTAACCAGTTATTAGGTTGTCAACGGTTGCTAGCTGTGACAGACAGACAGACCGACAGACATACAGACGAACATTTCAAGCCTGCTCTTTCAATAGTATAGATTATGCCACTTTACTTATAACTTCATAAAAGTCTGCTATACAGAATATGAGTACTCACAGTCAACTCATCCCTTTCGTCATCAATATTGAATTATGTTATAATCTTTCCCTTTAATACTCTTCAATATTTAAACCATCAGATTGTTTTCCCGTGGAGGAAGAGTTTGTAGATAATCATAAATATTTTTCTAGATAACATGAGACAAGTGAACGATTCTGAGCTATGGAGCTATTAGTGGTCACATCCAATTAATAGAGGCACATTCTCGATGCCTTCGAGATGGAACGAGAACTTTCTCCGCTGAAACCGGGATGGCAGAACCGGTGTGACGGAAACGGTGGCCCCTCAGATATGAGTGTCCGCTTGCTATGCTTCAACCCAGCTCGGACACTGGCATCTGAAAAGGATCACTTGGATATCAGAGCCCGCCCTAGTTGAAGCATAGGAGACAGAAAACTGGTCCCTTTGAAAGAAAATGATTCATTTATCTATATAGATTATTAAAATATAATTGAATGATCTGGAACGATGGTTGAACATATCTGACTAGTATCGGACACGGAATAAATGACGCATCAACTGGATTTGATCTGTACAATAATTATGCGGAAGTATGCGTTAGTTATTGTTCTATAGTATTAATTTGAACCAAAAGTGGATCGTTGTAACCGATAAATAAAAGTTGTACTAACCTCGGTGTGTACATTTTTTGTATAATTTGGTAGTATTCATTGCAGATTCCATTTTTCTGAGGATTACTGTCTCCTGACATGGTTGAAATCAGGAGATTATATCAACAAAGTTTATATTTGATACAAGCTTGCCTGGAAGAGGTTAGCGGAAATACTGACAATCTGAACTAAAGGTGTTAATAATTCACACCAAAGAAACAACAGCGGGGGGAGAGGGGTTAATTTCTTTGAAAGTAAAAACCTGAAACATCACTGTTAGCGGAGCTTGAAATATACTCACGTTCTGTTATTTATTGCGGATTTCATGTGTCTAGTAAATTAACCACATAACGAAAGTAATTACTTTTAATTTCAGGGTGCAATCACGCTGGTAGTATTGTTAGGTGAAAAAAGGTCTCATTGACCTCTTTGCACTTAAACTTGAGGCGTTGGCGCTGGAGATTGGAATGGCACCTCTGCCAGAGTTTGGCCTTCATCTTGAACTTGATAAAAAAAACTTGACCAATGTGGCAGCGGCTTATTCTGTTGAATTCTGATATAAGGTCACGTGACCTTTGTATTCCTCCGCGGTGATGCGGTCATGTCCGGCGGCGATGCGGTCACGGGAGAAAGCTTCCGCGGAGAAAAAGTAGTTCCCAGATTTGAAATACGCTGCATGGTCCGATTGGGTCGTATGAGGTATCAATGTGAAGCATTCGTGAAGGGGCATCTGATGAGCTGGGTGCGGGGTTGAAATAGCGTCAGTCTGCGCAGGCGCGGTGGACCAAGGGTATGGAAATAAACGTTTTGGGGTCTAGGGGAGCCACAAATGGTCCAATTGGGTCATATGAGGTATCAATGTGAAGCATATGTGAGGGGGCATCCGACGGGTGGGTGTGGGGTTGGAATATCGGCATTATGCGCATGCGCAGTAGACCAAGGGTATGGAAATAGACGTTTTGGGATCTAGGGGAGCCACTATTGGTCCGATTGGGTCGAGTGAGGTATCAATGTGAAACCTATGTGAGGGGGCATCCGATGGGCTGGGTGTGGGGTTGAAATATCGGCATTCTGCGCATGCGCAGTAGACCAAAGGTATGGAAATAGACGTTTTCGGGTCTTTGTGGGCCACTAGTGGTCCTATGGAGTCGTATGAGGTATCAATGTGAAGCCTATGTGAGGGGGCATCCGCCTGGACTAGTGTCTCGGCCGTTGTCAACATTCTGCGCATGCGCAGACAGGGAATTGTGGGAAAAGGGTATGGAAATAGACGTTTTGGGGTCTGGGTGGGCTACTAATGGTCTGATCGAGTCGTATGAGGTATCAATGTGAAGGATACGTGAGGGGGCATTCGCCTGGACTAGTGTGTCGTTCGTGTTCAACATTCTGCGCATGCGCGAACAGGGAATTGTGGGAAAAGGGTATGGAAATAGACGTTTTGGGATCGAGGGGAGTCCCTAGTGGGCCGATGGGGTCGAGTGAGGTATCAATGTGAAGCCTACGTGAGGGGGCATCCGCCTGGACTAGTATGTCGACCGTTGTCGACATTCTGCGCATGCGCAGACAGGGAATTGTGGGAAAAGTGCATTGGAAGGAACGTTTTGGGGTCTAGGTGGGCCACTAATGGTCTGATTGAGTCGAGTGAGGTATCAATGTGATGCATACGTGAGGGCGCATCCCCTGGGTGGATGGATGATAGGAATATCGTCATTCTGCGCATGCGCAGGCAGGTCGTAATATGGAAATAGACATTTTGAGGCCGATATGGACCACTATTAGTCCGAATGAGTCTAGGGAAGTGTTATTTTGTAGCTCTCGGGGTGTAGACCACGACTTGAAGGGATTTTCACGTCACCTGTGACGTCACTGGTGACGTCCTCTGTGAGAGTAGTAGCGAAAGCGGTTTCGGAGGTGCGATGGATTGCATTTGGAATAGATAACGGCCTAATGAGTGAGTGAGTGATTGAGTGAGTGAGTGAGTGAAGCGTGCACAACGCCGGAGAGGCGTCCCCAACGCCCGTCTTAACGCATGGACGCATTAACGACGGTGAGTGAGTGAGTGAGTGAGTGGGATCCCACTGGACTAATGGTTCCTCCGTATAGCATAACGCCTTGACGCCATGATACACACATATGAGAGAACAACTACAACAACAAAGATGGCAGAAGAGAGAACAACAACAACAAGTTTTTTCATATAGTTTATTTTCCCCTCCATCATAACATACCCACGTTGGGGGAGCCGCGTTGGGTAAGTTTACAATACAAGTAGTCCCTTGTCCGATCAGAGGCCACCATTTGGTCCTGTCATATTCGTTCTTGCCCGTTAGATGTATTCTCGGCTGTCCAATCAGAAGTCGCCGTTTCAGAAAGTTCCATCTTTGCTTGGTGTGACCTAATATGATTCTTACTCATTCATTCATCCGTCTGTACATCTGTTACAAGTATCTCTTTCGAGATAATCGTGGCCATATTTTTCCATCCAAGGAAAAAACGGTCTTTGGTGGCAAGCTCTCACTTCGCCCACTGGAAAATCTCCTCTCTCCTCGTGCAAAGATCACACCCGGCAAAGGGTACACCTTCAAGGCAGGTCAGGCATCGCTGGCGATGGTAGCGGAGATCCCCGGGCTCTCCCCTGGTTGAACTGTAACCCACACTGAAGAAATCGTCTACCATTTCCATAGGTATGGGTGGGTATGTTTTGGTAACTCTTCTGGGGAGTCGAGCGGGAACCGGCACCTGTTCGTCAATCTTCAACGATTGCTCGTCTGCCTTGGAATAAGCTGCCTTCTCCATTTGATCGGGTCTGGTACAGGTTGTGAGAATGTACATCTAACATGCGTGTTTCCGTATTTTCAGTTAGAGATGGGTTAACTATAACCAAGTTAACCAAGAAGACTCTTGTCCAATCAGAGGCCGCCATTTGCATCTGTCATACTCGTTCTTGTCTGTTAGATGTATGCTCGGCTGTCCAATCAGAAGTCGCCGTTTCAGAAAGTTCCATCCTTTTGTTCTAGTCCTCCTCGGGCAGGCCTGGATATTCGTCGGGCAGCATGTCCCGAAACAGTTGTTTGCGCATTCTAATCGCATTTTCCAGGGCCTCGATGGGTGGTAAACCCATATCCTCTTCCAAGTGACGCTTGGTCTCCATGATGGACCTGTGCGTGGGGTCGCCTTTCATTTCAAGCGGTAGTAAGGTATACTGTTCATAGATCGCCATGGCTGTTTTCCTGATGCGGGGCTGCATTTCGGTGTACGCCTGTTGTAAGTCATCCTGTCCCGCGTCCTCGATCGCTTCAGCGTGAGTATTGATAGCTGCTGTCACAATAAGATCCCAGAAGGTAGGTTCTGCCTCACTTTCCTGGGATGTAGGCTGACTATCTGAGGTCAAGCTCTCCATATCAGTAGATAGACTGTCAGCAATCTTGGATTCGGTATCAGTCGATGCACTCTCTCAATCTCTGTATCAGCATCTGCCTCAACGGGCTCCTCGGAGTCTGGATGGAAAGTCTTCTGGTGTCGCGTCATATCGTAATGTCTGGTGAACGTGCGTTCGCATTCAAAGCAAGTATAAGCCATGTCGACGGTTGACCGTCGACTGAGCGTGTTTTAGCAATACACTTGTTTTTATGGACGCCTGTCAACGCTTAGCTTAACGCTTCAACGCCCTGGTGAATTAGCTCCGAAGCTGTAATTTTACTAGACACCAATACATCGAAATGCAGTGACGCCCACCAACGCCCGTTGTTACGCTTTAACGCCCATCTCAATGCCATAACGTCCGTCCCAACGCCCGTCTCTATACCTGTCTCAACGCGTTATGCAATGTCCATCATCACTGGACGTTGATGTTGGAGGTTGAAGAAGATAATTTCCCGTCTCCAGCTGGGTTTCCATAAAGGTTTGAAATGCCTCATGCAGGGTCAGCAGATTCTGGGCACGGATAGTTGTGTTGATATCCTCATTGGATATTATCTGTTTCTTAGGCAGCAGAAGACATACGCGTGTCACCCATTGGATGTCATCTATGAGCGTGGTAAGATGTGAAGGCATGCGTTGTTGCTGAACGATGACTCCACCTTGCGCTGTATCAATAATAGCATCGACATTGGCTTGACGTAAGGCTTCGGCTAGAATATCCTCGTTGTCGGGTTCAAAAAAGTTGGACTCTGCAGTGCTCATGGTGAAATGAGGGGACTGATGCTGTGTGGTCTATTTATAGTGAGACGCTTTTGGTCTTAATGATGCGTTCGAACAAATGTTTCTTTTGTGCTATTGCGATGACATACGCCGCTTTCTCGTTCATGCCCGAGGTTTTCAACATCGACGCTGTTCTTTCGATTTCCATATGGACTGGGTCCTTGTCCAACAATTTCATATGGGTCAAGAGGTCGCCATACTGCTGACGTAAAGCCCGTCGTAGTCTGGGTGCCAAAGTATTATGGGCTAGCATTGCGGCTTCCTCTTTCGAATACCCTTTGCGGTGAAACTTGTTTCCTGTGGCCTCCAACATCTCCCCTAACTCGGCGTCCATTCTTTCTGTGAACAAATCCTTCCATAGCCTCGAGTTCATATTATGTTCTTGTACGGGTTTGGGTTGGTCCTTCACGGTTGGGTAGTATTCGGGGACTAATGGTATGAAGGGGACACGCTGTACGGGAGCCGGTTGCTGTTGCTGCTTTGCCAGATGTGGACTCGGTGGATAGTGTAGGGGCTGTGGTGATGCCTCACCGGGTAACAGGTGGGTCGTCAGCCGACGATCTTCCGGGGTATGGGCTTTTAAATCTACGAGCAGGTAGCCGTACGGACGACCTCTCGCTACTTGAAACGCCTGCATGAAATGGTCGATGTTCTGCGAATAAATTCGACTACCAAACGGATTTGGGCTCTGTCGATGGGGTTGGAGAACAACACAAAGTATTGGCAGTTCAAGGCAATATCTCTGGACGCCTTCCCTTTAGGAAAGAGATTCTGAGTCAAATAGATGACGGACAGATTGCGATGATGGGACCCTTTCGTGAATAGGTCGACGATTTTCGAATTGTCCTTGGCCACACTCATCAGATCATCGAGCACTACCACGTTGATCTGCTCGGAATCGAAGTAATAGAGTTCGTCTATGTCGTGACGAATTCCTGGGACAAAGCTCACATTCTGTAACCTTGTAGTTTCGTAGGCGGGCTGCCATTGTCTATAACACCAAACAACACGTGTCGGAACTGGGGTTGCCACACCTTCCTCTAAGAACTTCATCACCCATAACGTCTTTCCACACCCCGTGGGGCCGCTCACCGTCATCGTATAGGGGTGTTCTACGCCACATGGTGGACCTATAGCGGGACTTGGTGGTTTCTCTTGTTTATGCGTTAGACGCATATGTCTGAGCATATTGTCCCGACGAGAGAGTGTCTTTTGACAGAACGGACATGTACTCGACATGGTACCCGGTCAAAAGATGGATACAGACTGAGGCTAATGGTGTACAAACGACCTTATATGACCACTCATTCAATCACTCACTCACTACTTCACTCACTCAATCACTCCCTCATTCACTCACTCACTCCCTCGCTCACCCACGCACAGATCCCAAAATGCCTGCTTCCTATACTACGGCCAGACTGCGCATACGCAAAATGATGAAAACGGAGGAACCATTAGTCCAGTCGGATCCCACTCACTCACTCACTCACACACCGTCGTTAATGCGTCCATGCGTTAAGACGGGCGTCGGGGACGCCTCATCGGCGTTGTGCACGCTTCACACACTCACTCACTCACTCACTCATTAGGCCGTTATCTACTCCAAATGCACTCCATCGCACCTCCGAAACTCCCGCTTTCGCTACTGCTCTCAGTGATGACGTCGGTAACGTGGACATCCCTTCAAGTCGTGGTCTACACCCCGAGAGCTACAAAATAACACTTCCCTAGACTCTATCGGACCAATAGTGGCCCATATCGGCCTCAAAATGTCTATTTCCATACTACGGCCTGCCTGCACATGCGCAGAATGACGATATTCCTATCACCCATCCACCCAGGGGATGCGCCCTCATGTATGCATCACATTGATACCTCACTCGACTCAATCAGAATATTAGTGGCCCACCTAGACCCCAAAACGTTCCTTCCAATGCACTTTTCCCACAATTCCCTGTCTGCGTATGCGCAGAATGTCGACAACGGTCGACATACTAGTCCAGGCGGATGCCCCCTCACGTAGGCTTCACATTGATACCTCACTCGACCCCATCGGCCCAATAGGGACTCCCCTCAATCCCAAAACGTCTATTTCCATACACTTGGTCTACTTCACATGCGCATAATGCCGATATTCCAACCCTACACCCACCCGTCGGATGCCCCCTCACATAGGCTTCACATTGATACCTCATATGACCCAATTGGACCATTAGTGGCTCCCCTGGATCCCAAAACGTCTATTTCCATACCCTTGGTCCACCGCGCATGCGCAGAATGCCGATATTCCAACCCCACACACACCCGTCGGATGCCCCCTCACATAGGCTTCACATTGATACCTCATATGACCCAATTGGACCATTAGTGGCTCCCCTATACCCCAAAACGTCTATTTCCATACACTTGGTCCACCGCGCATGCGCAGAATGACGCTATTTCAACCCCGTACCCAGCCCATCAGATGCCCCTTCACGAATGCTTCACATTGATACCTCATACGACCCAATCGGACCATGCAGCGT
>JAVTVY010026192.1:0-10785 GCA_036873755.1 Hanleya hanleyi | reverse complement strand
TTGATTGCTCAGTTATTGAGTACATTAACACACATACGACATATTTTCACCCATGATAGTATACTTTTCGTGTTTTCATGGCATTTCTGTAATACAAAATAGATTTTGCTCCCAATATTCGAATTTACGGGCATTTTTGTAAAGATTTTTTTTTTGGCACGTCATCACCAAATTGTGAATTCTATTGAGATTCACGTGGAAGTAGAGAAAACCTAAAACAAAAACTACCCAATTTTCCCCGATTTCCTATTGATAAACACCGCAGGTATTCATACTGGAAAGATCTATATTGAACAGTCGTTTAAATGAATATCTGGAAAGTAATAATTTGCTCTCCGAGACTCAAAGCGGTTTTAGAAAGGGATATTCCACTCTTGATAACATGTTTATTCTACAGGCTCTTACAGATTACCTAAAATCACGTAAGAAAAAATTATATTGTGCATTTATTGATTTTAAAAAAGCTTTCGACAATGTTTGGCGAGTTGGTTTGTGGCAGAAATTAATAAAATATGGAATTAGGGGCAAGATATTTAATGTTATACATAGTATGTACAGAAATATTAAATCTTATGTGAGACTTGACAATAATATATCGTCGCTGTTTGCCTGTAATACGGGAGTCCGACAAGGGGAAAATTTATCACCTATCCTATTTTCCTTATTTATGAACGACTTGGAGGAATTTTTAATACACAGAGTTAATGGTATTTCTATAGACCTTGAAAATAACATGTTGACGACAGCAATATGTATCATTGTGTTATTTTATGCAGATGACACTGTTATTGTCGCACAAAGTCCGATCGAGTTACAAAGAGCGTTAAACGCCTTTTCAGACTATTGTAATGACTGGAAATTAGATATTAATACAGAGAAATCAAATATCATTGTATTTGGCTGTAGAAAATGCAACTATGAGTTTTTTATTAACAACAAGAAAATAGAAATCGTTGACAACTATAAATACCTCGGCATTGTCTTTAGCAAAACAGGATCATTCACAAATGCATTAACTAATATAGTTGAACAGGCAGGTAAAGCCTTACACTTGTTAAATACCCGTATTAGAAACCTATGTCTCCCTATTGATTGCCAGTTATTACTTTTTGACCAAACTGTTGCACCTCTTTTATTTTATGGTTGCGAAATTTGGGGGTTTAGTAACCTGAATATTCTTGAAACTGTTCATACAAATTTTCTAAAATACATACTGTATGTCCGAAAGTCTACCCCGCATCATATGTTATATGGAGATCTGGGTAGATACCCACTGATTTTAACAGTAAGGAAAAGAATGCTGACATTTTGGGCTAACTTAATCCAAGGAAAAACCTCAAAAATATCATTTCTAATGTATAGACTACTACATAACTCCTATGTGTCAGGAAATTTCAAAAGCAAGTGGATGCACTTTATTAAAACATCTTTAGATGAATTGGGATGTAGTGACATCTGGTTGAATCAGAGCGCGGGGAACATTCGATGGTTCACTCGCCATATACAGCAACTACAGAGTGATCAGTATCAACAGGTTTGGTCAACTATAGTACATGCATCATCCAAAGGTATAAATTATTTAGCATTTAAATCTGACATTTGTTTAGAAAAGTATTTACTAGTCTTACCACCAAGGCTTTATACTCCAATTGTAAAATTTAGACTGTGTAATCACAGGTTACCTATCGAGGTTGGTAGATGGGAAAACATACAAAAAACTGAAAGATTAAATTATGTAACTTGAACCAAATCGGCGATGAATATCATTATATGTTTCATTGTTCACATTTTGATATATCTAGAACATATTATATTCCAAAATATTACTTAACTGGTAACTCAGACATAAAATATCGAGAATTATTCAACACAGACAACTTCAAATTACTTAAAAAACTGAGTCTGTTTTTAACCGCGGTCCTGAAAGAATTCCCCGCTAAATAAGTTAGTTTGTGTATACACATTGTATATATTATATCCTAATTTCCCGTTAATTCAGACGTAAAAAATGGAAATTATTTAACTCTGGTAACTTCAAAATCCCCAACAAATAAGTGACTTATGTATGTATATTATGTATATTTGTGATTTTATTATTACGCTGTGCAAGTTCATGTAAATCTTGAAGAATCGGCGTTCCCTAGCTTTATATGCCGGTTATTTTATATTTTTCATATGGGTTGAGACCGTTGATGGGATATTTATCACGATTATTTATAACCATTACTCGTGCTGTATATTGTATATATTATTCAAAAAATTGTCATACAACTTCATAAAAGTATATATTGAAAAACAAATTATTGCACTGTAATGCGGTGCATCGCACCAAATTGTACATATATTCCAGATCTACGTATTTGGACCATGTATATTTGTTATTGTTTGATAAAGTTAGGCCACCTCTGTTTTCTAAATTGTACATATGTAACCTCTTATGTCACAACGTGGCCAGGGTGAAAATAAAGTTGAAGTGGTAGTGGTAGTGGTAGTGGTAGGTCACGGGGCAAAATTTCATCGGGGGCCGAAATAACGCTAAACTGCGCCATGTCCTTTCGACTTACCTGTAGAAACTTGACAATTTTACACAATGCATCTCCCAGGAGCCAGGATTCGAATACGTCTTGGATCATTGTCCACGGTAACACAAGCAGTAGAACCATTAAGTCCGCGATAGCAAGGTTCAAGATGAAGACATTTGTGATTGTCCGCATTTGATTTTTACTCAAGACAACGTAACACACCAAGGCGTTCCCAGTGATACCAATGATAAATACCAGGCCAAATAAGATGATGAAGATGATTTCGTGCCATTCAGGTTTAAGAAAATCATATATCTGTTGCCGAGTTTCGTACACACTCAGGCAAATATTTGGTCCAACAAGGACGTATTCGCCGGAACAGTTAACCAACTCATTCTCCTCGCCAGCCATCGTTCAATAATAGACTGGCGACTAGATGCAGCAACACGACCAGAGACTAGAGCCACAAGTTGCTTTTCTCCAGTGCACTTTCTGAATCACAGTACACGACTGTACACAGTGGTTGGTATAAAAGGAAACTATCGAATACGGACTACTGCATATAGAGTTACCATGCAGTGGGCGCGTTTTGTCTCAGCTTAACGAACACCGTCGAATGTACGTTTTTCGGTACACTACATTTTATATTTATCTGAATACTGTGACGCAAGTAGGGAAATAACTGCAAAATGATCGAATATTTGTTTAGGTTTTTCTTGCATATTACTTCGTCCAATAGAAACAACAAATAACATGACATACGTATATACGGCCAATCCCAGGGGATGTTTCTTTCTCCAATGGCAGGCGGTGCTTATATGGTTACCAGATCACTGAAAAAAAAATTTAAGGAATATTTCCCGACTATTACACCAGCGGAATATTCCTTAAAATTCAATAAGGCATATTCCGTAGCATGTTAAGGAAATTCCTCAACATGGTAAGGAATATTCCTTAGTTATGTTGAGGAATATTGCGCTGGTGTAATAGTCGGGGAATATTTCTTAAAGGAGGTGTTCGGTTTGACCGTATTTTTTTCCTTAGTGTGTTGCGTTTATAAACCGAAAATATAATTTCCTCTCGTTTACTTTAAAAGTTATTAGCTTGAGAGAGAAAATACTGAATTTTGATATTCTCAATTTTCACCGAGAAGAGATTTGTCAAAAAAATATTACGAGTATTAGAAAATAAGCATTTGTTTGTTTTTGCAATTTTTGGCGATATTCTTGAAGGGAATTCCATTCATATATAACATATGACACCTTTAACCAAAACGAGTCTTACATATCGAAATGCAGTGGGTTTGATCCAAAATGATACTGAAGAATCGTTTTGGTTAAAGGTGTCATATTTTCATGATATTGAAATATGCCAAAACGCTTATAATGCTCTGAAAGGGTGTAGTTCACCGCCATTCGACACATGATTCCTGATTTTGATAATTGTAACAGCTGCTTGGCCGAATGGTTACAGTGTCGGACTACAGATTAAAATAAAGCCAACATTTTGGTTCGAATCCCCAAATCCCCGAAAAAAAAATTCTTCATTTTTTCCTTTTTCTCCCATCTTCATCATTTTGGACATTAAAGTGAAATAGAGACAGCGAACCCCTAACGCACATGACCCCTTATTTTATTATAATTCGTCAATAGAATTGCACACAAACAACTCCACACACAGTCAGTATTTGAATATTCTGACGATCCAGCAGAGCAAAAAAGTAATTGTTACACATATATAATTTCGTCTTAGGACAGCGGAAAGTTGTAACTATGAAATGAAAAGTTATAAGGTTAAACTTGTCTTATATCAAGGCCTTTATTATTAAGGAAATGACCCTCAACAAGTGGTGACGCTTGCTTTCCCAATTGATTATGCATGTGCCAATATGTGCCAATGGTAACCGTATGTGAATATGAACCAGAATTTCCCATTTGACTGGCCTCGCCTGTCTGACAAAGAGTTGGGGAATACCTTAGCATTACGTCACAATTTACCGGCCGTCATTTTCAAAAAGAGCATTTTTGGACGATTTTTCGGTCAAAATTTTCGAATTTTTTTATTTTTGTTTTTTCTTCACAAAAACAGCATGATAAATTAGTAAATAATAATCTGATATCAAGTAAAATAAGTTTTATCCAATTTTCCATACAGAAAAGCCAAATTTTTGAAGAAATATGACAAACATTAGAAATCCCACATGGCCGCCATTTTGAATTTACCCATCATCTCCTGCTCTTGAGGTTATGCCAATAGTCTGAAAATGACCCCAATATGGTAACCTATAAAGTCACGAAGTTTCAGGTCTCCACTTTTTAGCGTTCCGGAGATAACGCAGAAAGTTTGGTTGGGTTAATGGCGGAGGGAGGGAGGGACGGGGGGGGGCGAATCATGGGATGTTTTGTGGCGATACTAAGACATATGGCTTCAGTAAGATGCATAGAACCGAGTTGAACCAACATGCGTAATTTTTGAAGAAATACGACGAAAACAGCCGCCTTCTTGAATTTACCCATGATCTTCTGCTTGGTGGGTCATGTAAATAGGTTCAAAATGATCCCAATATGATAATCTAAAAAGTCACGAAGTTTCAGCCCTCAATGTTTTGTCGTTCCGGAGATATGAGCAAAAAACCAACGGAGGGGGGGGGGGCGGAAACTTCCACACATGGACCAGCTGGGATCAAACCTTTGCAGGTTCATCGGTGTGAGGCTAGCTGCACTGGATTAGGGGAAATAGCACCCGCATAATGCTATAAATCTCTGAATAATGGAATTTTCTGAATAATTTCTTGTTTAACTGATGCTGACGGGGTATCATATTGTTTATTGTTTTTTTCTCTAGAGAACGAGCCTGGAGATAATAAGACCTAATAACACCACAAATAATAAGCACAAAACTCAATTATCTCTGCGCAATAAAAAAAATATAACAATGAGCTTGAAGTCTCTGCGATATACATTTGTCGATCATCAAACCAATTCAGTGAATACAATATGCCCTGCTCAATTTGATTTCGAACTGTCAGGTTTACCTCAAATAATCGCCCTCCATTTGACGTTAGGTGTTTCGGGCATTTCGCAAGCCAACAATACGGTGGGCTAGTTTCAGTACCAGATAGATAGTTAAACAGTCATACTTTTAATACCGATACGGTTTAAAATCTACATGCCAAATGCCATGTGGTGCTGACGTCACATCCGGTCACGTGATCGTAGAGTTCAAGGTCAAAGATCACATCCGATCACGTGACATCCGGGTCAAAGGTCACTTCCGGGTTGAAGTTCACTTCCGCTCAACGGCCCAACAAGAGTGAGCTTCCTCTACATAGCAGATCTATATACGGCTATGGTATAGGTCCATATTGGCGCAGTGGATAGGTCCATACTGGGCAATTCTCTCCTGGTCATTTGCGTTATGGGTTGTGGGATCTTGTTTTCTTCGTCTCACCACGACGGTAGGGGTCCCGAAGTTAAGCGGTGAAATCTTTTGAAAAAGTCACTGTGCGCATGCGCAGTATGCAGATAATATGGGAATAGACGTTTTGGGGTCTAGGTGAGCCCCTAGTGGTTCGATTGAGTCGAATGAGGTGTCGAATGAAGCGAGCATCCGACGAGATGGGTGTGACGTGGAACTGACGCCACTGTGCGCATACGCAGTATGCAGAGTGTATGAGAATAGACGTTTTGGGGTCGAGGTGGGCTCTTAATGGTCCGATTGGGTCGAGTGAGGTATCGTACTGAAGCACTCGTGTGGGAGCATCCGACGGGATGGATGTGACGTGGAACTGACGCCATTCTGTGCATGCGCAGTAGACAAAGAAGCATGGGAAGGGACGTTTTGGGGCCGATATGGGTACCTAGTGGGCCGATTGAGTCGAGTGAGGTATCAGTGTGAAGCACTCGTGGGGAGCATCCGACTGGATGAGTATAACGTGGAAATGTCGTCATTCTGCGCATGCGCAGTAGAAATAGGGTATGGGAAGGGAGGTTTTGGGGTCTAGATGGACCCCTGGTCTTCCGATTAGGTCGGGGGAGGTATCAGTGTGAAGCTCTCGTAGGGAAACATCCTGCTGGGCTAGTGTGTCGTCCGTTTTCATCATTCCGCTCACGCGCAGACAGTATATTGTGTGAAAAATGTATGGGAAGGGGTGTTTTGAGATCGAGATGGACCCATATGGTCCGAATGGATTGTTGGATGAATCAGTGTGAAGCTGTCGTGGGAGAGCGTCCAGCTGGATAGGTGCGGGATGGGAATAGAGTCTGTCTGCGCATGCGCAGTAGAAAAGGTGCATTGAAACGGACGTTTTGAGGTTTAGATGGACCTATAATGGTCCGATTGGTCCGTGGGAGGCCTTATTTTCAAGTTCTCTTGGGCTAGCGTCGGATTGGATTGGTGTCTAAATACATATGGTCTGATGAGGGACACGAGTTCATCCTTATCTATACAGACCCCACCATCACCGGTCGGTGACACCACCACCACCACCACCGGGCGTTGACCGCCCGTCAACGCCCGGTGGTGCTGTCATATTCCGTGGGGCGGAGCTCTTTCATCGTACGAGCTAATATCGTAATCTGCGCATGGGCATTTGGGGTGTAGTATGTAAAGTGGTCATTGTGGAGGTGCGTGGGAGTGTGTTTGAGTGACTGAGGGACCATTCTTGGTCCGAATGATTCGTGTGAGGTGTCAAAGCGAAGCCCTCATGGTGTAGAGCACGACTCGAGGGATGTCCAGGTCATCTGGGACGTCATTGGGGACGTCATCAGTAGGAGTAGTAGCCAAAGTGGACATTTTGGGGGTTTGAAGGAAGGTGTTTGGGGTAGAATTAGACCATCCGTGGTCCGAATGCGTCGTGTGTCAGCTTAACGCTTCAACACCCTGGTGAATTAGACCTGAAGCGATGAATTTTTAGATATTCCATAGAAATGACACTAATTCATCGAAATGCGGCGATACCCGTCAACGCCTGTCGTTACGCCTTAACGCCCTAGCATAACACCTTGACGCCATGGTATAGACCGGAGAGAGAGCAACAACAAGGATGACAGGTCAATCATTTTATTATCCTCTCACGTACATCATACCCACGCTAGGTGAGCCGCGTTGGGTATGTTGTGTTGCCCTTGTCCAATCAGAAGCTCTCATTTGAAGCTGCATCTGTCATATTCGTTCTTGCCCGTTAGATGTATTTTCGGCTGCTCTTATCCAATCAAAAGCCGTCCTTTGAGAAAGTTCAATGTTTGGTCATGTTGCTCTGATCCGTATGTTCTGATCCTCATCGGGCAGGCAGTTGTTTGCGCATTCTGATTGCATTTTCCACGGCTTGGGTGGGTGGTAGCCCCATATCCGCTTCCAAGCGATATCAGTGTGAATATTCTGGGAAAACCACCGTTCTATTTATAGATCATTTCGGAGTAGTGGAGAAAAAGGAGTTTCGGAGGTGCAATGGAGTGCGTTTGGAAGAGATAAGGGTCGTTTTCCATCCGGCTACCTGGTAGATTTACCTGTGAGTGAGTGCATTTTGTCAAAAATCAGCTTATATTTGAGTGTTAGGCGAATTTTTGTCTTCCAAACAGTATATGTTTTGGCAAGAAAATGTTCCTGAGATAGATAGAATTGTTTTGACATACATTATGTACAGTTCAAACACAATGGCTTCTGAGTTTAGGGCAGTATCCGAGCGATACACCAAAAGTAGGCCTACACACAGCACGCCTCCAAGAAATAATACCACAATGCTCCCTTACAGCTCCCAGGTATAAACAGTGATCATCCGGACGTTTGGCGCAGCACACATTGACGAATGTCCGTTCGCTCATATAGTCATTGGGTTTCCCCGTTATAGGTGATTAAAGTCAATTGAATATTCCCTTTGATAATGCCCTCGAAAGATCTCGTATACTCTGTGGTATCTCTCTTGGCTTTTCATCGTGAACCGACCTCCATGATTCTACGGAAGACCTACATCTGACGAGCGCTGTTTGGACGAGATTGGGCGGGCTACGTATACTGTCCTTGAAAGTAGTTTCAGCATGGCTGCCAATATGGATTCCTGCCAGCACCCACAGGCATGAGAGCGCAACCGCCTCGCCTGGGGTCTAATAACACCCCAGCCAGCAGTCAGATTTTTGGACCGGATTCGGCGCCTTCGCGCACATCGCCGGAAGTGACATCATATATAGTAAAATAGATGTTTACCGAACATTTCGATTACTTTTCAAGTCTGCATAATACCTCTGTTGACCTAGCGTTAAAAGGAATTATCTGAAGATAATTTTCCTGTTTATATGAACAGAGCATATGAAAAGTAGTTCGCTCATGTGCAACACTGAGGGAGTTGTTCGGCCTGAGTCAAACTGAACCGTGCGTTCTTTGGTTTTCCCCTGTACGTCATAGCAACGAAGTAAAGGTCAACTTCAGCTATTGAAGGCAGGGATGGTAAATGAGCCTGCGAAATGGAGCATGCGCTGTGAGGAGGATGATGAGAGCAAAGCAAAATGTTTTAATATGACGTTTTGCATACGTTGTTTATTTCAAAATAACTCTCCATCCGATACTGAAGAGTATTATCGAAGGGAGGCAGGTCCTTTAGTCCGGTGGCTTAAGGTCAAGATTGTGACTGACTGGAATAAAGCACCATGTTTTGCAGAGAGGCTCATTTGGGCATAAGGAATGATCTCAGAAGGGGTGCCCATTTCTACAGGAGGAGGAAGGACCTTAATTTGCATAAATCCAATATGGTCGCCATAATACATACAGTAGCCTCATGTTGGCGACTATTTGACAGCTTAAATCACCTTTTTACAGGAAATTGGGTTTCTACGAGCCTGACTGACTCAAGAAGAACATAATAACGATAACTAGAAACTTTATTACCCATTGAATATCCAACATGGCCGCCAGAGCGTCACTAATAATGGTATTATTGCTATACACATGTATGTGGGTTTGCATATATGCTAATATATATTCATATATATTTATAAATCCATTGGGAGGTTTCTGTACATGTAGCTCTGTTATGATTGACTCGATTAAGCACGCATAAAGGATATTGGCTATTTTCTTCTCTATACATATCCAATATGGCCACCAGCGCCCTATTCTCAATGCCGATTATCGGTACTAAAAACAAATCTGTTTCAAAGGATGAAACTTCAGGTTATCGTACATGCCATGGTTGTGAACTACATCAAATGTTGCCAATTGGATTCTTCCCGGCTCCTTACATGTAAATTAGCATGTGTAAACTCTTCCAACACCAACTGGAATCAGGCTAAAACTGTGCTAAGTAACTACCCTGAGGTCGATTTACTTGTTTCAAGTTTCACAAACCGTTTCGATATTTGACACTCGAGAAAATATGCCTTTGCTACCTCGCGTAATCATTCATCTGCT
Source organism: Hanleya hanleyi (assembly GCA_036873755.1). Lineage (NCBI taxonomy): Eukaryota > Metazoa > Mollusca > Polyplacophora > Lepidopleurida > Hanleyidae > Hanleya > Hanleya hanleyi. Next base: position 862 of record JAVTVY010026192.1, on the reverse strand, counting down.
ATGCAAAACCCTGCTATCGTAGAAGCTAATTAGACAAAGAGTTGTCTGGTCCCTTCTAAACTCTTGCTTTTGACAATAAGGTTTGCTAAAAATTAGGCTTAGTCCCCAGAAAGAAACCTAATAATTTCAGAGGCTCTTGATGGCCGAGCTCTCTAAGGTTTTCATGTGTGACAGTTTGCCAGTTACTTGCCGAAGGGCCGGAGGTGGTTCTCTTCCGGTATTTCAGCTTCCTCCGTCATTAAAATTGGCTGTCACCATATGAGTGAAATAACCTTGAGTGTGACATGAAACCAAATCCCCCTAACACTTTTAGGGTGATACACAATTTATCTTACCCTGGAAAATCTGCCTTGGCTATTAACGGTGCGATTCAATAGGACCTGATATGTTGAATACGTAGACATTAGATATCGCGATTGCACTAGTTCAAAATATGACCACTAAAGCTCGATGGCAAAAATCTATTTAGATGATGCCTTCCGCATTTATGTATCGGTGTCTCTCGATGGGAAAGATATAAAAGAGCTCAAGTCATTCTCCGCAATGGGTTATGGCTACAAAATTCGGCATATCAGAGGTCATCCACATACTGGACGACTTCATGTTCGTAGGTGCAAATGGCGCTAGCCACTGTTCTATAGCTCGCAACACTTTCACTTACTTGTGTGAGTATTTGAGCATCCCAATCAAACATGCTAAGACCTACTACCCATCAACTACTATGGTTATGCATGGGATTTAGCTGGACTCCAGAACTATGAACGCATCATTTCCAGGAGACAAAATTCATAAACTAAAAGGCATGCTGGGTGAATTCTCGCGCCGTACAGAGGTAAGTCTTGTGGAACTGCAGTCTCTCATT
>JAVTVY010026191.1:0-10944 GCA_036873755.1 Hanleya hanleyi | reverse complement strand
CGCACATCGCCGGAAGTGACATCATATATAGTAAAATAGATGTTGACTGAACATTTCGATTACTTTTCAAGTCTGCATAATACCACTGTTGACCTAGCGTTAAACAAATTTATCTGGAGATAATTTTCCCTGTTTATCTGGACAGAGCATATGAAAAGTAGTTCGCTCATGTGCAACACTAAAGGAGTTGTTCGGCCGGATTCAAACTGAACCGTGCGTTGGTTGGTTTCACCTATACGTCATAGCAACGTAGTAAAGGTCAACTTCCGCTATTGGTGGCAGGGATGGTAATGGAGCCTGTGTAATGGAGCATGCGCTGTGGGGAGGTTGGTATAGAAGTAGGTTTCCCAGTGGGACAAACATCGGTCCTATACCCCCAGTATGGGACTATATAGGTCTATATGGGTCTCGGTGACTTTTTCCAAAAATTTCACCGTTTCGCTCCGGAACACTTCCTATCGTGTTCTAAATGACGAGACTGAGAAAACGAGACCCCACAACCTATACCGCAAATGTCGAGAAGTAGGTTTCCCAGGATGGTCCTATACGGAACACGGACTTTATCCTAAATTACGGGAAAATGCCTATATGGGGTATGGGGATACCCCATATAGGCATTTTCCAGTAATTTAGGATAAAGTCCGTGTTCCGTATTTTTTCAGGAAAATTTTTACATACACCCACCCTGAAACTAGGGGGAGATAACTCTATTGATAGGCAAGCCCCGTTAAGCCCGGCGACCTATATACGCCCCATACCCCATATAGGCATTTTCCCGGATTGTTCGATAAAGTCCATGTTCCGTTTTGTTTTTTTTCAGGAAAAATGTTACATGCACCCACCCATGACTGGATGCCCCTTCACATAGGCTTCACATTGATACCTCATACAACTCCATCGGCCCATTAGGGGCTGCCCTAGATCCCAAAACGTCTATTTGCATACCCTTTTCCCACAATTCCCTGTCTGCGCATGCGCAGAATGGTAACAACGCTCGAGCCGCTAGTCCAGTCAGATGCCCCCTCACATAGGCTTCACATGGATACCTCATATGACCCCATTGGACCATTAGGGGCTCCCCTAGATCCCAAAACGTCTATTTCCATACACTTTGGCCACCGCGCATGCGCAGAATGCCGATATTTCAACCCCACACCCAGCCCATCAGATGCCCCTTCACGAATGCTTCACTTTGATACCTCACTCGACCCCATTGGACCATTAGTGGCTCCCCTAGCTCCAAAACGTCTATTTGCACACCCTTTGGCCACCGCGCATGCGCAGAATGCCGATATTTCAACCCCACACCCAGCCCATGAGATGCCCCTTGACGAATGCTTCACTTTGATACCTCACTCGACCCAATCGGACCATGTAGCGTATTTCCAGTCTGGGGACTACTTTTTCTCCGCGGAAGCTTTCTTCCGCGACCGCATCACCGCCAGACCGCATCACCGCGGAAGAATACACCGGGACCTTTGACCTGAGTCACGTGATATGCAAATTTCTGAGGTCAAAGGTCAATGGGACTCGATTTAATGGGACACTACACTCAACCTTGCACCCCTACCGACTAAAAGTGGTTTGGCCCGAGGTCAAAGGTCAATGTGAGTCGAAAAGGGTAGACCCTACTACTGGGGTCGTCATAATATCCCCCCCCCCCCTCCTTTCTCCAGGCCGAATGATACGTAAAAACACGATTGCCGTCTATAAGTTTGTTAAAATCGTCAGCTTCACGCTTTCCATGTCCACAACCTTGACCGGAAGCTTATTCGTCTCATACAAATGAGTTTGAGTTAATTTCAACAATCAAACAAAATTATCTGAACAATTGTGATCTACACTTATAGCACTTAAACAATTTCAGAGTGGGCAAATAATTGACTGAATAATTAATCCCAAAGGACTTGTATATAAGCAAAGCAAAACCTTTTACATATATATATATATAGGCCTACAGAGGGTTTACAACGGTATATTAAAAAAAATCAGATTGTCAGGAGCTCGAAAAACATCGAGAAGATACAAAAACTCTTTGTCTATTCTTACTGATTCAGTTCTGATGATTGGAATGAAGATGTTCCCGTCAATCGGAAAATATATCATCAACTGAGTATGGCGCGTCATCATAAACTCTGCGCGAATGAATTTGATATTATATCATGCATTGTTCCCTGTTGGCTAACTGAAATATGAATTTAACAAATTTTACCCGATTAACGAACCCCAAATCAGACAGGGAGCCACGCAGCAATGCTATCGGGGCAGGTATTATTGTTAAAAGATTAACTTGAATTACAGTTCAAATCAGCACATACATATTCTGACCTGAAGTGATCGAGGGAATTCGATGTCGAACACAACGTATGAAATATGCAGAAACTCAAATTCACTTCCAAGGATTCCATGTACTTGGTGTATATAATTAACTGTTTTATAACACTTGACTACAGAAGGATTAATGGGAATCTAATGGTGATTCACCATAACCGATTACAAAAAATAATCTTTGAATTTGTGCACTAGGAATTGTACTTTGAGATTGCTGAATTACCACTTTTTACCATGTGGTGCGAAATTAAATTAGCAGCATTATGGAATTTTCTTCAGGAAGTGAGTTGGTTTTTCGTACGTCACCGGTCAACTTGATTGCTTTTCAATACATACTAGACGTGTGAAAACATCATTTGCAACATGGAATCAAACGCGTGTCTTCGTATAAATCGGATACTCCCGAGAGAATTTATCAGCACTATAATACGCAACTTGGATTCGCGTTTTTGGTGAGCCAATTCACAGTGACAAAACAATCTCTCTGGGATTAAGCTAGATTTCGAGGCAGAAAATGATTTTTTTACAGTGTCACTGGTGGCCTCTAATATCTGCTGAGATGAAGATTTCATGTTATCAATTCAGTAATCAGAAAAGGACTACTGGCATTTTTATGTATTTGCTTGATTGTCTTTAAATGGAGTTTGTATTGTAATGACAACATGGAGTTTAGATTGTTGGCAACAATATGTTACAACATTCGCACTCGACACAGTCTCGGATAATGTAGGACTAATGTCGTCCCGCCCCGCACTGCTAGGAATCCTCATTCCGCACTGCTAGGAATCCATATTTGCATCCATGTTGAAAGCACAGTATCACGCCGAAAGTCCAGACAGCGCATGTCAGCTGTATGACTTCCGTTGCCATGGAGATCAGCTCGAGAAGAAAAACGAGGAGAAATACCTCAAATTGGAAGAGATCCTTCGCGGGTAGAATCAAGGAAGTATCCTTTCAATTTGGATATATATTTTATCTTCGGATAAGGGAGAAATACAACGAGGACTATTTGAGCGGAAACACATCCAATAGCATGTGATGTGCCTCACGAGCGGCGGATCACGGTTTACAGCTGAGAGCTGTAAAAACCTTACACCATTAATGCGTGAGGTACTATGACTTCGACGGAATAGGCCGAGAAGTCGCGAATGCAACATTCATCGTCACTGGGACGATCAACCTGAGTGGCAGGGTAAATCTGCGGGCCAAGGTGCCAGCTGGTTGCAGGTGTGGAGGGTTAGAATGTCCGGTGGGAAATGTGTTTGTATGTGTATCTCCTAACTCAGCTAGGACCCTTTTCTCCATCTCAAAGATAAGTCTCCGTGCTTCGTTTCTATAGAAAATGGACACTCTTAGCCAGGACATTCTTAGTTTTCACTCCCGGACACTATGAAGATCACCGCGAGCGCGAACAGGTATATGGAGCGGTTCCTCTCACTGAAAGCTCTCCAATTTGCACATAGCAATAGGGGCAGTTGTCGTTTTTGTTTTAATTGATGAGAAAGAAGGAAATTGATGCATGTTATCTATCGCAAATCAGTGGTTAAGGGAAGGATTGTAACAGCCTGTAACAACCTGTTTATAGATTTTACCCAAGTACATTATTGTATCTCTTTACCTCCAATGGCACTCCAAATGGTCCGACAATCTTCGACAATGAATTAGCTTCTCGTAGTGCTGAAACGAAGATCGGCGGTATATAGGAGCAAAAGTACACTTTCCTGTATCGAAACAGGTGTATCCCAGTTCTATCCCATGATGCAATGTACATATACATCTATGTGCAGGTGTTGATCATACAACAATACGCTTGAAACCTGGTGACGTTTTATCACACTGCTATCCCATGATGCCATGTAATTGTACATGCCATTTAGTTGTACATCTGTGCCAATTAAATGATGGTTGGGGATCATAATACAACTCAATTAACCTACAACCTTCTTCATGTAACACGACATCAATTTAATTACCGACTCCAGATCACTGAACTGGCACAGCCGGAAAAGTCATCATGGATAATTGTTCACCTGCCATGTTGATGAATGGATGCACAATAGTGCCAAACCCTGATGAGGTATTATATCTCTCTCAATTAAGTGATGAATTGTGTATTCATTCATCTGCAAGACACGTGAACACTTATCCAGAAATCTAACATCGCTTATGTAACACGAAACCAACTGAATTGTCATTGTCAACGCAAAGTACATTAAATTAAAGCTTGCTCTCCCGACTGTGCCAGTACCGGGACCTCGCACTGGCAATTAAGTTGATGTCATATTACATGAGGGAGGTGACAAGCTAATTGACTTGTATAAAGATCCCCACCAGCCAATTAATTGCCATGGATGTTGGGGGCCGGCATTGCATCAAGGGATAGAAGTGGGATTTTATTGTCATGGACGATTCATCACGTGGAAAAAAGCGGGATAAAACGTCAACAGGGTTTAGGTCTATTGACCCTTGTCATGTAGATGAATGGATTCGTGTTTCATCATGGGACAGGGTTTAGGTCTATACATTACTGAATTGGGAATCATATCTCGACAACAATTGTTTAATTTGTAGCGAGATCACAAAATAAGGGTTTCAATTATTGAGGCGAAAGTTTAATTTGAACGGCGGTTACTTACTGCATGTCAGATCTTTTGTGCAAACCCAGTTATGGCTGCTGTAAAATCGTTCTGTCGACACTTTATTAGGTAATGTATACATACATTCTTGATTGTATCTCGAGGCGTGCATATTAATTGTGAGATTGCTATTCATCCCTTCTCATGTTGGACAAACTACAATCTCTACAGTTTGTATTGTCTTGAATAAATGGACTGGTAGAGGCTCAATAAAACGGGAAAGCGACGAAGATACCATTGTCTTCCTCAACCATCAAAACCGATAGATTCAATGCCCAGGAAATTCATGTTTGTTTTGCTTGTAAGATCGAATTGCTACGTCAGGAGCATAAGATACACGTACCGCTATGGATCTAGGTGAAATAAGATGGTATATCAGGAAAATACTATCTAGATGTGAAGCTATGAAATATCCGTGCGAAAGTTATACCGATATTCTAAGAGATCCCCTAATAAGCTAATGACAACACACAATTTGTCATTGATTGACGTTTTCTACCATCTGACAAAAGCAGACTTTATGGCGGTAGTAAATCCTTTGAAGTTTACGCGCGATGTCTAGCCATGATGCCGCGTCCAGCCATCCACCTGATTGGTGGATGATTTTATGTTCCGTGATATTATATCTGAGTTTACTGAGATTGGTACCGGTAAATGTGAGAGTTTGCGGCATAACAACGCCTGTTAGAAGGTGAACGATACCGAACGATTTCCACTGTTATTTTTTTTTCTAGCTGCGTCGCATGTTCAGAAAGGTCGACTCATTTCGTCACTCACTCACTCGCCGACTGATTAAGAAACACTTCCTGTGCGTTGACGTGAGTGACCTAGCCCGAAAACATCGGCTAAGGGGTCTATTTTTTTTTTTTTTTATTGTTGTTGCTGACCCCTTTAGCCCGAATCACATATACAGACCGAAAAGGAAAAAATAAATAAGACGTCAGTCGCTCGAGATCTTCAACTGCACACGGCGTGGGGAATTGAGACAAAGGCACGAAAAGCATTTTATCGAATAAATAATATGATTTGGCATCTCCAGAACTTTGATAATCAACTAATGACTCATTCTGTTAGACGAAATCTTCTTCCAAACTCTAATTTTGTCATCTAACTCGTCAAGTTGCCGCCATTTTCAGTCTCGTTGAGAGAACGAGATTGTCAACGCGATTGACCTTTCTGACCACGTGACTCGTCCATTTCACCATAGTCAGATCAGAAAGGTCACGATACTAGTGCGCGCGCGCGGCCAAGTCTCGTTGAGCTGCAATCTGAAGAAATGGCGGTAAACATCGAAATCGAACGTTTATTGTGTTTTCTTCGTCGTCACTAATTTTCTGGAGTCCCAAACAGTCAAAAGAGATGGTACATGGTGAAAGAAGCTCAGGTCGGTCAAACTATATCAAATTGGCATATTTTTTCTCTCCCGTTGCGTTATTTTCGTCAGCGAAAAGTTGCTCTTCGCGACACGAATTTTTTTCTCCAAAATTTAACCCACCCTCGATCTGGGCTGTGATAGGAATGCCACGCCCCCTTACCCTAAATTTACCTATCACAGCCAGAGTTTCTGGGTTAGTGAGTGACCTTGAATGTCACGCTCCAGAGATACAGAGCGTAAACAGTGGATTGTTCGACCAGTTTTCAAATATAAACCAAGTAAAGAAGTAAAATGCACTTCCAGAGTTTAAATATGTAGACCAAGTATAAAGCAGCGGAATGTTCTTGAAGAGAATACACGCTGTGGTATGCTCTTTCAGGGTAAATCAGCGGAGAGTTTCAGTGATGCGGAGAGAGCCGCTCGGACTATCCCAGCAACGCGCTAAAAGGGCGCATTGCTAGGGGTGTCCGGTCGCGGTGGTCTGCGGTGGCCGGCGGAAGCAATTCTTGATTTGTGAAAGGTGATTTGTGTCAGGGTGCCATGAGATGTCACTTGTGTTTCATCCACTTCTGCATACTGGTGGCACCACACGGTGGCACAATCCTAACACTTTGTTTCCGAGCAATATCTTAGACCTTCGGATTCTTCTGAAATTTGGAATGCCAGGAGATGTTACATGGAATTGTGTTTTCTGGCGCCACCTGGTGGCAAAATCCGAAATTCTTTTCCGGGTAATTGAGAACTGTTTATGGGATTCTTCTCAAATTTCGTATGCATATACCGTGCCATGAGATGTCGCTTGGGATTGCGTTTCGCTCACTTGTGCCTACAGGACCACCTGGTGACAGAATCTGAAATTTGTATTACGGCAATAACTTGAGAACTGCTCATCACCTTCTTCTCAAATTTGGTATGCATATGCCATGAGATGTCGCTTGGGATTGTGTTTCGCCCACTTTCGCCTACAGCTGGCACCACCTGGTGGCAAAATCTAAATTTTAAATTTAGTTTCCCGGGAATAACTTCAGGACCTTCCTTGGATTCTTCTCAAATTTGGTATGCAGGTACCATCCCATGAGATGTCCCTTGAGACTGTTTTTTCACTCGCTTCTACCTACAAGTGGCGCCACATGTTGGTAAAATCCGAAATTTGTTTCGTGGTAATAACTTGAGAACTGCACATCGGATTCTGCTCAAATTTGGGATGCGTATACCATGCCAGGGGATGTTGCTTGGGATTGCATTTCGTACACTGGTGGAAAAATCTAAATTTGGTTTTCGGGCAATAACTTGAGGACCCCTTATCGGATTCTTCTCAAAGTCGATATGCAGATACCATGCCATGAGATGTCACATGGGGTTGCATTTTGCCCACATGCGCTTACAAGTGGCGCCACCTGAAGGCAAAATCTAAATTTAGTGATTGGGGGTGGGTATCATGTAAGCATGCTTGCAAACATATATAACAAAGAATCCCTACCACTAATGAGTCAAACAATAACTCCCATTATGTACATGTATGGCAAGGAGCAGTTGCCTCCCTCAACTCTATCCCAGACATCAACAATACTCTCAAAACTAACGCTGCCATTTCGGCATCTAGTATCTAGTACCTAGTATCCTCTGGCTGCTTGTTTTATTTGTTCCGAATCGATATAGGAAAACGTGTGCTCCCACCACCCCTTTGTGGGTAGTGGGCTAGCGTGGATAAATTTTGCTTGTGGCATGAAGACAAGCATTTCTGGGATGCTTCCATCGAAGAGAATTACCGAGATGCAGGCTATGGTGTGGTGAAAGGAGGTTTATTTTGTAAAGTGAGAATGTATATTATGCAGTACTGATTCTTGCTCCAGAGACCTCCTGAATTACAGCCAACATGTGGAGCGATGAGATGTTAGCCACCAACAAAACTGACATGTGTATGTTAGAACAGTAGCTATAGGCCTACATATTTGCGTACGTTTTCTCGTTTGTTATAGAAGTAAACAAACTTAACTCATTTCCCAGAAATTGGTGATGTTTTGTTTACATTCTTTAGCGGAGCTACCTCTTCGCTTAAGGTAACTCGACAAATTGCCATATCAGCGTTATGAATATTCAATACTTCTTAGGTTCAAAAGTTCCCAACACTGTATAGTTTGTGATTAGTATAGAAAGCGCAGAATAAACCATATTGACCTTTGCAAACCATTAAATCGCGTGACCCTGCGCATAAACACAAACAGTATCGGAAAACACAATAAGCTCAATTTAAATTCGTTACTGTGTTACATCCATAAAGCAATCCCCACCCGAAAGACGTGCACGGTCAACAAATTTTACTGTTGCCTTCAGTGCGGACAATACGATATACGGACACCTCTACTAGACAATACGATATGATGCGCTAACAGAAGAATATACATATAGATACGACAGGACCGCGGGGTCATCCACTCACACCGAAAAGGCCCTGTATCAAAAAGTCGGCGGAAAATGAAGAAGTAATCTCTACGCTGAGAGCGTGTTAACGATATTTCAATGGGGTTCGCCAACTCGAACTGACGCCAGGTGGCTACGGCACGTACCAAGAGGTAATTGGCACATGCCCATGTCGTTTTTCTGGACGTCACAAAACAACGTCATAATGCAATGACGTTATAATTGTTCGTTTTATGACGCCATATGTCTTCTTTACCTGATGGAGCACTAGCGCCGCCTAGTGTGGCTGGCGATCCCCAATATTGCGAGCAGGGCTTGTGGGCCAGACGATAGTCGTTCAGCTGACAAGCGCTGTTCGGAGGTTGATGCAAACCGTGTAAGTCCCAATGCATTCACCGCTCTACACACACTCAAAACGAGTTGAGACTCACTTGCCCCGAATCGATGATGTCAAGGGAAATCCCCAGGTAAACTCCGACTTGTCCTGAAATGTTCAGATAGAAAGAGTAGAATGAACCATGTTGACCTAGGAGCTTTGCAAATAGTTAGATCACTTGACCGAAAATGAGTCCGCTTCTTACATGTTTTACAAACAGCTCCAAATCAGCCAGTTAGACGAAAGGTATATGCAATCGAAGCCCGGAAATTGCCTGCGCAATGCGTTCCCGGCACTGTTTGCGCACATTCGCGGGGTCAAATGTCACTTCTGGTCGCGCGATTTAATGATATGCAAAGACCAAAGGTCATTATGGTTTATTCTACGTACTCTTTTTTTTAACTGATATTGTATTTAGAATGCGCGGTCAGCCGGTCGTTTCGCCAATCTACTGCCAGGGTTGAGTTCAGTGGTTTGAATTTCATCAGAAGCCAAGTTGCGCGAACCCAGTCAAATCATATATCGATATTTAACCGGACACGTGAGGATATTAATGTCAGACTGAAACGGACTCACCTGGTGAAGAACATAATAATGTCAGGCTGAAACTGACTCACCTGCAAACCTCTCAACTTTAAAATTTGCCAAAGAGTGAGATTTAGCGACTATCCCAGCACTTAAGTCGAGGGTCCATTGGCCGCCTAGGCCCCGGAAGCTCTGGGGTTCTAGATGGCTGGAGACGCGTTCTGGCCAATTTTAGAGGAATAAAATCAAAAATCATCAGTTAGTTTTTTACTCAATTTTTTGGTTGTTTTGTTTGTTTTGCTGATTGTTTTGCTGATGGAAGTAAGAATATTGCTCGCATTTTTGGAAAGGCCTATATGATATTTGTCACCAAATATATTGCATAGGCCTTATACATGATGTATATATGATATTTGTCACCAAATATATTGCATAGGCCTTATACATGATGTATATGTGATCAAAAAAATTTAACCACCCACCTGGGATTATTTCATCTCCATAGTTAAAATATTGGAAGCTATAGCGTCATGCAAGTCCTGACCACGTGTCAGACATTTTGACAGCCTGGTTCCCGATACTGCGTTGTGCGTATTATAAGGCCTGCGGGTGCACGATATGACAGGAAGCTGATGAAACCGTTTTAGAGCGGGAACGTATATGACGAAGCAAGACTGACGACGGTGATTCCCATAGGACATTCCTGTGCGCCGTGTGCGTCGGACTGACAACTTTGAGCAAAAGACTCGTGTTTTACAGATTTTTTTTTATTGAAGTGGCGAATGCGTGAGATTTATGGGTGGCTGCGTGAGAGCGTGAGATTGAAGCCCAATGCGTGAGACTTGATAGGTCTGCACCTGGCGGGTTTTCAATGTTTACTGTTATATTCATACGAAGCTTAATGTCCTCCGATGACGTCAGCCATGTATTTAATTGTGAAAATAGTCAATTTTGCTGCCGTATTTCGTTTACACGTGATCTGATCAGATTAAAATTTGAAAATAAAGTACTATTATTTTCAAGCCTGTTTGGACACACAACTGGTCACGGTCACTTCACCAGAACATACCCATAGGCTGATTGTATCACCCCCTAACCTTTCTCCAATCTTAATAAATTAATAATATCCTATCAATGCTCCCCAATCGTATACATGTCGCTTCAAGCGACATAACCAAATGGGGGAGCAGATATAGGATTATTCTACATTCACATGCAGGGCTCCATTTCACACACGACTCACTACCCAGTGGCTTCTTTTATAGCATGGTAAGCCTTTA
>JAVTVY010026190.1:0-11568 GCA_036873755.1 Hanleya hanleyi | reverse complement strand
TTAATGCCAGTGTCTGTCTATGTTGTCTTTGAGCTAGGATCAGCATGAATGGCGAAAGTCGTTACTCGACTCTTATCGTTCTGCCCAAAATAATTTAATATACCGAGTGAAATCTGTTCGGCGTCGTTGTTAAATGTCACAGTACCTTCTCCGGTATCGAGATTCGAAAGGAGGTGTTCGGTTTGACCGTATTTCTTTCCTTAGTGTGTTGCGTTTATAAACCGAAAATTTAATTTCCTCTCGTTTACTTTAAAAGTTATTAGCTTGAGAGAGAAAATACTGAATTTTCATATTCTCAGTTTTCGCCGAGAAGAAATTTGTCAAAAAAATATTACGAGTATTAGAAAATAAGCATTTGTTTGTTTTTGCAATTTTTGGCGATATTCTTGAAGGGAATTCCATTCATATATAAAATATGACACCTTTAACCAAAACGAGTCTTACATATCGAAATGCGGTGGGTTTGATACAAAATGATACTGAAGAATCGTTTTGGTTAAAGGTGTCATATTTTCATAATATTGAAATATGTCAAAACGCTCGTAATGCTCTGAAAGGGTTTAGTTCACCGCCATTCGGCACATGATTCCTCATTTTGATAATTGTAACAGCTGCTTGGCCGAATGGTTACAGTGTCGGACTACAGATTAAAAGATAACCAACATTTTGGTTCGAATCCCCAAATCCCCGAAATTGTTTTTCTTCATTTTTTCCTTTTTCTCCCATCTTCATCATTTTGGACTTTGAAGTGAAATAAAGACAGCGAACCCCTAACGCACATAATCCCTTATTTTATTATAATTCGTCAATAGAATTGCACACAAACAACTCCACACACAGTCAGTATTTGAATATTCTGACGATCCAGCAGAGCAAAAAATTAACTGTTACACATATATAATTTCGTCTTAGGGCAGCGGAAAGTTGTAACTATGAATTGAAAAGTTATAAGGTTAACCTTGTCTTATATCAAGGCCTTTATTAAGGAAATGACCCTCAACAAGTGGTGACGCTTGCTTTCCCAATTGATTATGCATGTGCCAATATGTGCCAATGATAACCGTGTTTGAATATGAACCAGAATTTCCCATTTGACTGGCCTCGCCTGTCTGACAAAGAATTGGGGAACATCTGAGCATTACGTCACAATTTACCGGCCGGCTTGGAGCGAGACAATAGAGCAGCAGAGAGCGACTCTGAAGGGAAAAATATCCATCTAAAGCGAACACCTCCTTTACGGGTCATAGCACTGACATAACATAACCCATTTTAACATGTCTCTCGAATGGTAATCGGATTTACCAGCTGTATATTCAATTATTTTGCTTTTATGAAAGAAAATACAGAACACACGATCAACAAATCCATGTCAGTCTATTTCACGAGGTACGTACCCGTATATACATATATAGAATATCCATAAACCATTATGTTTTATGTTGTCAAATCGATGGCTGTCGGCGGCGTGTGCAATACGTGTGATCATATATGTCAAAGGTGTACTTTTCAACTGATATTAGATCAAGCTACATTGACGTTTATTGTTAAATGTCACTTGAAGATTTTCACTAGAAGATCGAAAATGGTAATATCCATATATTTGAGTTAATAATACAATTGTACAAAAGGAGAAAAGTTCGTCATGTGCATAATGTTAATGATTTTGCTATAAAATTTCATTGTCGGGTTAAACCAGAATGTTCGTTACAAGTTCATGGATACCAAATTCATGAAAAGGCTTTTGATTAGGTCTTTGAATTTTACGCGCCGACCATATAGAAATATTATTTGTAATCTACTTTGTAATTTATTGGGTACAGCTGTCGACAGATGTAGCTGCGTTTCTCATCGAAACGCAACACAAAACATTCCTTTCAAAATTCATCCTGGTGACGATGTTCCTTAGATCATGACCCACGACATTTGTAAGGAAGGACAACAAAGAAAGTCTACTGTGAACGATATAGCAATAACTGTCATACCTGTTAGTTAAAGGTCGAGCGGTTTGAAACCATAGGTTGAGTTGTAAAACATTCACTCAAATATATATATATATATATATATCTATGGAAAATTTCATCTCGATATCTCCTATTTTACTATGTGTATTCACGCAGGATTTCGTGAAATGATACAGGGAAATGGAAAAAATATATAAATTCAAAGAAGTGGTGGCGTTCATAGAAAAAAAAACGTTTGTGTAATAACAAATTATTATCTCCGGTACAATAAGTTGCGCATCGTACCGAAAAATGCACCAATCTTTTATACTGTGAAACTGTAAACGTTCACTAAGAATGATGTAAAACAGTGTCGACAGACTTTGGAAATGGGACTTCCATCTGTTTCTCGCTTTTTCGTATACATTTCAGCAAGGATGTTTTAATATATCTAAAATATGAAAAATTCAACTAAGATGATATTCGATGTAATGTCATGGCATAAGTGGTGATATTAAACACATAAAATTAGTATTTGTTCAAGGTGTCATATTTAGCTAAATACAATTTTTTAAAATACAAGCGTCTAGACCGTCATTCATAATTCAGCCGTCGTCCATTAAAGAATATCCGCGTCTATAATCCAAAGACCTATTCCATATTCCATAACAGTATTAGCACCAAATTCAAAAGGACAATCATAATCTCCATTCCCAAGGCGATCATAGTATACATAAACATAGGCTAGTTTCCTGCAAGAGAGAAACGGTCAACAATTTTCAATGATGCCGACAAGACATCATGATGTTCCAAAAATATAAAACCCGTATCGCTGATCAGTATTCTTAATCCATAATAATCGTTGATAATTCGTTATCTAGAGAATGATGTATCTCAGTCACGCTTTGATTGTGACTGTTCATATGAGCACCACGAGGATCTTGAAGTACATGGGTTCATACGGCCCCTAGCCCCGGGTTAAGCGGAATTTAGACACGAAGTTACGAAGCGTAGCGCCATAGATCTTGCATGCACGCTACGTTCGTATTTTTCTATCAGCATGCGATATGTATCGCCAAATTTGTGAAACTTTCAGTGGAGGCGCTTGGTGAAATAGCCCTGTATTATAAGTTTCTGCAACAATGTTTTGTGACGTTGATTAAAATCGTCACATTTAACACAGGATCTAGCAAATGCAACTAAGCGAGATATGTATACGACATATGCAGGTCCCACTGGAATATTACTGTCCAGAAAGGGATAGTTTACGATGTCGAAATTGTAATCATCTCTTTTGTCATGAAGTCGACGAGAGAGAATGCCCGCTTCATTTTTATAGAGATATAGATCTAAATATGATTTGCCGGTAGGGCTATCTGTAGTTTCCTTCAAATCCAGTGAAGGTGGATATATATCCTTCACTGCGTCATTTATATAGCGATTATCCACAGCGAGAAGATCGTCTATATAGCGTTTGGTGAATGAGAAGGAACGGGCTTTGAATGGATCGGATTTTGAAAGCGCCTGCATAGTCATATTCATATAGGTCAGCCAACAGGGGTGCACAATTAGTACCCATTGGAATACCTATATGCTATATTGTGTTGCCAAATTTCACATAGATATTTTAATGAGAAATTCAAGCAACTCTATAAACAAAGAAACATCCCATGAATGATATCTCTTGTATGTAGTAGAGCTAAAGAATGCTTTATGGCTTCCGACATTAATATATCTACGATCAGTTTTCTTGAACACAGATACTATTAATGAACTTAGACGGGCAATAAGGTCCTGATGAGGGATTGTAGACATACATACACATATACATGAACAAATACATATACGAAAAAGCCAAACCAGTCAAAACAATTTCCAACGTCCGCCGACGCTGTGTTACGTCAATTTTGACTGTGAGCTTTCATTGTATTAAAAAGAGAATGTTTCTGGGTTTTTTGTACAGAACTGAAGAAATTAATTTCTGACTTCGCCAGCAACGTAAACGTCACTATACTTTTAAGATTGAAATTACCAGGTTCGTCCTGTGTTATTAACACTCTATTAATTTGAGATGGTTGCCATGGCAACACATTTAGTCATATTCGAACAAAATAGTATGTAGTAATTGTGAACATGTACTTTCAGTACACCGGAAATTATAGAGTATTCGTGTGAAATAAAAAGTTTCCCCTATTTAAAGTGTATTAGGACTTGTGACGGCGTCTGGCTCGATACCTTGACATGAAGAGTCTTAGGCCTATATACAAAATATATTATAAGCACGTGTTTAGGCTAAGACCTGGACACATATGCGTTTAGAGAAGTGCTATAAATCTAAACATAATGGCGTTGAAGTGTTCAAAAATGTGCGTAATCCCTGAATATGCTTAAACCTGAAGAGGTTCTCAAACTATGCTGGGATTTGATGAGGTGTTTTTAATCCTAAATATATAATTTACAGTGTGTTGCAGGAGTAAAATGCTTTCCAGAAGAGGAGCAGTTAACAGTTTTCAATGACACTAGCAAGACATCTTGGTCATGTCGTTAAATTCTTATCGATCGAGTGAAAAGTATTTTCTATACAAAAAGAATTTGCAAATCATTTTCCTAAGTAAAGTCATCTTGCCTGGAGTAGAATCAAAATCATCCTGCAAATAGCAATAATTTATAATCTGCCATATCCAAATATATTGATAGATATTTCGTATCATTCAAGAATCATGTCCCTAACCACAAAGCAATTAAGAATGGTTCCGGACTGGTCAGATCACCGAAGTTAAACAACGTTGAGCTCGGTCAATACTTGGATGGGTGAAAGGGTGCTGTACTGGCTGGGCTGATCTGTGTCCAGGATAATAGGAAATGTGAACACTCTCATGTAGGCACCGTCGTGATACGATTGAAAAAAATGTTGAAAACGACGTTAAATCCTACCCACTCACTCAATCCCTGGTTCCGGACTGTGGTTGAATTTCCCTTGATCACGGTTTGTCACCTGCATATATGTGTTTAATTTCTAACAACCGTGAATAACCCGGAAAATATTTTGAATGGAAGACTTCACTGAAACCAAGAGCCCTGCGTTTGTATTGTGTATATTTATTGTGATGTATTTTATTTGTTCTAGTGAAGCCGATATACAGTTCCTAGCATTATGGCTTCCCACGTTTTCACTCGATTTGTTAACCACAAGAAAACGTGAGCAACGGTCAATGTTGATCCTTACGGTTTTCAGCCTCGGGTTGATCACGATTCACTCACGTCACGGTTTAGTAGACATGAGCTCTTAAATGACAATTTGAAAATTCTATAAATGAATCAAAAAATGAATCAAAAAATAAAAACGAAGAATAAACGATAGACTAAAAGTTTGTTCTAGAAATATTTTGTACATAATGATTCATTTTATGATAAATGCTACAGTATGAATTGATAAAACATAATAATTATCAAAATTTAGGAAAGGCATATAACATTCCGAATCATTTGCTTAATTAGGACAACTGAATCCGACAGTCCTTTTTTCTGTGATGCATCGATGGTATTTCCCTGAACCCTGTCATTTCTCTGTCTCATTTTCTATTGAGGAGGTATATTAGGCAAAATATCACATAAGTCTTTTGATGTAAATTGTTAAATGTCAAAGAAGCATCTGCGAAATACCACATTGTAGCCGCGCAGGATCGACTGAGCGAAGCTGCATTAAATATTAATGATGAAAAGCGGCTTTTTTTGTGTGGTCGCTGATCTCACTATTATCATTTTCCGGGGCCAGTGAACGAAATTTTTCGTGGTGAATTGTGGGAGACGGAAAGGGGGCCGGGGGGGAGATGAGGGGGTAGAGTGAAGGCGTGGCAGTCTCTCAGCCAGGTCAAAAATAGCCAGTATCTGGATATTTGGCTTTGGTATCTCGATAAGTCAAAGCAAAGTCGATGGTCACTTATCAGCTTTCAATTAGTATAACTTTAAATTAATCGGATATCGATGAATTAAATTCAGTATAGTCTGATGATAACAGCGAAACAATATATATGTACTGAGAGATATATTAGTTGATGGTTTCTCTTACTGCCCGTGTTTGGAAATAGGTAATCATGTACTGACGACACTCTATGTTGGAGAGGAGTAGAAAACTATGGAGTGATACGCACTCGGATAGTGCATACCCTCCAGTATGGATGCACTCTTTATTATTGATATAGTATGTGTACCTCTGACATTATTAGAAGTATGTTTTTCACATTTGTTTTCCACAAAGATACCATAGCAATGAAAATATCTGCGTCACTGTTATTTAACTCTTGAAGACTGATGCAGATAACTCAATTACAAAATAAGTATGTTGTAAAACTCATCCTAATTAAGGGTTCCTGATGAATTCAATTGTACGCCCACTTCCTTGTTTCTTGGCACCTTTCAAGGGGTGAGTACAGAATCGAGCGTGAAGAAAGAGGAAAGCACGAACAATAAAGTAAACCATGAAACAATTACAAACTATTTCTATTTGTAATACAAACAAATATTACAAGCAGTTTTGACATGCGCGGTTCGCATAAGCCATGTTGGCATTCTTCCATCGGAATAAAATCCTGGTGACCCCAGCATTATATCCTAAAGGAAATATGATGTGAATGAAATTTTATCTTCCCAGGGAACACGAGACCTTTCGTACTCAAGATCCCTTTTCATTATATTTGATGTTTAAATTCATTTTGAGCGCTAATAAACTCAAACCGTTTGTATGGTCATCTTATACAAGTGGAATGAATGTACATAGTCCATATGTATTGTACGCAACTGTAAAGGGGTTTTACTGTTATGTGCCGAAAAGAAAGAACGATCAAACACTGAGCCGAACAGTCCATATTTCATCTCTTGCCAGCAGAAATCAATCTTGAGAGCCATCATCCGAACGCATGGCACGATCATACGTAGAAACTTCTGCTCATAGCCATGCGGTAACGAGTGATATATGAGTGTATTAGGGCGTTTCCCAAATAGTCACATCCGATTGGTCCCGTGAGACCCGACATCGGCGCAATCACTTTCATAAAACGAACACACACCTCCAGAAAGCGATCGAGTGAAATGATCCCTTGGTGGGCCCCGAAGTGCCCCCATCACAAAATATAAATCATATCATTTTCCTGTGAACTGCCGCCGATTTTATGTTTTTCAAATATGTTAGGCCGTTTGTAATATGATTTTTCTCAAGAAAAATAAAGAAGCATGCTCCATTAGAGTGAGAAATAAAATAGCTAATTCGCACAACTTCGGTTTGGTCTCCCACAATCTTGCGCCTCGAGCACTTAAGTGAAATCGACATGTCTCACGTCTGAGATTCTCAGGTCAAAATATTTGAATACGGATAATTTCATTGGCTCGTTTAAATAGAGCGGACATGTGACATGATTCTTGGGGAAGCTGACATCGGGCGAAATACACGGAGAATGAAGCCATTGAGCTAAAGGTAGTGTTAAGTGGAACGTGAAATGCCCTTAGCAAGCAAAGATGCTTGAGAGCAGGCAAGAATCCATTCCGGATATTCACACCAGTATAGGTCCAAGTGGTTCATTAGTTGGAATTCCATTAAATGAAATATCTCTTTAGGTACATGCAGCCAATGACCTCAATGGGGACAACACAGGAATCTACTGTGAATCAGAAGTAAAGCATGAAATCTGAAGACCGGTTCTGCTAAACCAGTGACCAGAAGTCAAAATATCATTCTCAGCAAATCGATGTCTCAATGACATATCTACCGTAGTCTAATATCACTCCCCGATATCGATATCTCAATGACTAATCTACAGAAGTCTCATATCACTCTCCGATATTGATATCTCAATGACTAATCTACAGAAGTCTCATATCACTCTCCGATATCGATGTCTCAATGACTAATCTACAGAAGTCTAATATCACTCTCCGATATCGATGTCTCAATGACTAATCTACAGAAGTCTTAATATCTTCAGAAGTCTCATATCACTCTCCGAAAATCGATCCGGGAAAGAGTAACACACACGGGATTATTTATGTAAAATAAGCACTGACGATGTTCCACTGTGAATTCTAACGGTGTGACAAATATCAACTATTAACATGGTTATACAGCTAGCGAAGAGTACAAACACTTGAGTAAATACATCATCAATTAGCTCTAAAGTGTATAACAAATTTACAATCAAACCGGTTTCAGTGAGTATGTCGAATAAGTCAAATGTTACTATACATCAGTACATCATCAATATATCACACACGGTGTTCCAGTCCAGCAGTAGGTTGAATTTATTAAGTTTTGGAAAGTGGTAGGAACATTTTCATTCCGAAGGGCACAACCCTACACTGGAATAACACATCTGCATGGTCCTGCAAAACTAGGACACATTAAGGACAACAGGGTCAGAATACCAACTGAATGTCAACGTGAAAACGTTCAGCATACATTAGGTCATATAAAGTGATAGGTTTTCTAATGAATACAATATATATACAAAAAGAAATCTTAATGTAACTATTTCAAAGTCCATTCCTTGTCATTCGCTAAATGCTAGATAGATATCCCTGCTATGGTCAGCACCGTAACTGCTAAATGCATATCTTCTCTGGGTCCGAAGGAAACCGCCAGTAATCAAAACGGAACAACATATTCAGGTACATACCAAATGAAAAATGTCTACTATCGGGACGACTTTACGACAAGATAGACGATTACAAATCTCGCTTAATGACATTTGCCAGATCCTGCGGAAAATGTGATATTTTCCTACGAAGTAGGCTACAGATCGCAAATTGTCCGGTAATGAGTCAGTGAGTCCATACGAATCCTTTCGTCGGCAAAATAAGGAGAACCATTGACATTAGAACCTTCATTTTTGGCATGAACGTGCATTAGGGCATTGTTACCAGCAAGTTCTGATCTGAAATAATTCTGATTAAAATTAGATTTATAATTAACACTTCAGTATATTGTTATATATATATATGTAAACTGTAGCCTTTAACGTGTATCCTATTTCACATCCAAACATTTCATCATTGACCACATCAGGCTTCAAATTCAGGTCAAATTACCCACTGATGGTGAAGTATCCTACATCAACCAATTAAGTCAGTCTGGTGCAACATGAGCAGTGTGACTAACGTCACAGGACCTACGAAGTACAGTAGGCATTAGGACTCGAACGCGAACTGAACTCTTGGAAATCCCCACCCCCAGTTGAAATCCTGCCTATATTAAGATGGGCACCGCCCAAGTCAGAATCGCCAGTGATTTTCATCAAAAATCACCAGAAATTTTCATCAAAAGTAGGTCAGCTCAGAACAGTCTCCTAATGCGCCTTCATTCCAAAATAAATAACGATCGCCGATTTAATTTTACAATTTTTTAATTAAAGGAAACAGATTGAATAATATAGGTTCAGTAGATTTCAAGCTTTACGTGTGAAAATACATTTACATATCTGTAATGGTTTTCAGTGCCCTTGTCCAGGATCAAACAACTTTTTGAATCGCATTATTTTCCCAACAATACAACAAATTTTTATATATAGTACTATAGTAGAAAGGTAGCATTTATGTAGTTTACGGTAATTCAACTCAAGACCATTATGAACATGTCTTTGGTCATAGTGTACATATCATAACTCACATCAATGTTTTCTGCTATATTATTTCAATGATATGGTTTAACAATTTAAGTTATGGAAACAGCGCTGATTGTTTGAGGGTATATGCAGTAGTTAAGATTAACCTCAGTAATAGGGCCATGTGGCATACAGTGGGACAGGGTATTTTTAGCCGTGGGTAATTTGACCTGAATTTGAAGCCTGATGTGGCCGATGTGAAATAGGATACACGTTAAAGGCTACAGTTCACATATATCTATAACAATATACTGAAGTGTTAATTATCAATCTAATTTTAATCAGAATTATTTCAGATCAGAACTTGCTGGTAACAATGCCCTAATGCACGTTCATGCCAAAAATCAAGGTTCTAATGACAACGGTTCTCCTTATTTTGCCGACGAAAGGATTCGGATGGACTCACTCATTACCGGACAATTTGCGATCTGTAGCCTACTTCGTAGGAATAACCCAGCAGAAGAAAGAAAGATGTGGTATCATCCTTCAGATTAGTCTGTGTGAGCAACAATGATAAAAGTTTACTGAGGGTGAAACAAAGCCATGACGGCTGTTTAAAGGGTCTTAATTTATTTTCTTTGGGTAGAATTTAACTAGATAAAGTAACTTTGATCATCATGCCAAGAAAATTGTGGTCCGTTTTGCTCGAGCGTTTTATCGCGTTTAATGAGTATCAGTTACCACCACCAGTCCTGTCCGGCTAAAAATACCCTGTCATTGATCCACATTGTATGCCACATGGCCCTATTACTGAGGTTAATCTTAACGTGCATCTGGGACAATTCCACAATTGCCCGACAGCATAGGCCTACTGCATATACCCTCAAACAATCAGCGCTGTTTGCATAACTTAAATTGTTAAACCATATCATTGAAATAATATAGCAGAAAACATTGATGTGAGTTATGATATGTACACTATGATCAAAGACATGTTCATAATGTGCTAATCGGATAGTCAGGACAATCATTACTTTGCATCAGAGAGTGTGTGACTTGGATTCAAGGGTTAAGACTTTGGAGGGAAATACAATTTTGACAGCAGAAATATGACCCCGCCATTTGCTGATTAGAGCGATAAAACAGGGTAGGCTAAATGGACCCTTTTCAATGCAGTATTTCTTGGCATGGATGTGAAAATATGAGGACATACTTTGGGGTTTTTTGTACCTCTTGAATATTGACTATATATCACACTATATAATTTGAACAAAAAATTACATGGTAAACAAAATATGTCTAAATTTCTCTTGTCATTTCAAATCTTGATCCATTTTGATTCCTTGATTAGGGGATACAGAATCACTGCCACGGAGTGTGCTGGTGTGTCACAGCAATGCAATTCCGATTCACACAACGAAGCTGAGGTGGTTTACGGTTTATCAATGAAGAAAATCACCGATCAACCGCCATAGAATATAATGTGAAACAAGAAAACCGGAATAGTACATTCATCAGATTGCCGATACCCAAAATGTGTTGTGTCATATATCTAGATAACAACGTGATGTAGAGACGCTATTTATTCGTCTTTGTACCGGTTATGCTCAGGAGAATGACATAGAATCATTATTATCTTTTGCATAGAAGGTGTTGGTCTTGAGTTGAATTACCGTAAACTACATAAATGCTACCTTTCTACCATAGTACTATATATAAAAATTTGTTGTATTGTTGGGAAAATAATGTGATTCAAAAAGTTGTTTTGATCCTGGACAAGGGCACTGAAAACCATTAAAGAGATGTAAATGTATTTTCATACGTAAAGCTTGAAATCTACTGAACCTATATTATTCAATCTGTTTCCTTTAATTAAAAAATTGTAAAATTAAATCGGCGATCGTTATTTATTTTGGAATGAAGGCGCATTAGGAGACTGTTACCAACAAGTTCTGAGCTAACCTACTTTTGATGAAAATTTCTGGTGATTTTTGATGAAAATCACTGGCGATTCTGACTTAGGCGGTGCCCATCTTAAT
>JAVTVY010026189.1:0-11521 GCA_036873755.1 Hanleya hanleyi | reverse complement strand
AGCCGTCGATGATGGCTGCCTTTGGTAAAGAGTTTGGTGACCCGTGCATCCGTCTCCGCCATGAGATCATCCAGAACCACCAAGGTGTCGGGTTCCAAATCGGCCAGGTTGGGTAGGCCTTCCACGAACGTGATATGGGGCATTGCTGCATACGCTTCCTGCCATTCTCCGTAACACCACACGACTCTGGCAATGGGTGGAGTGATCATGCTGTCGGCGTGTTGAAGGAGCTTCCTGACGAAGTGCGTTTTGCCGGAGCCCGCCGGTCCTGCGATGACGCAAGTGAAGGGATGCTGCCACCCAGGGTCCATGGTTCGAGGTGTATCCGTTGTCGTGGTAACCCGCTCTTGTAAATTTCGTACGAGTGAACTGGAGTGGTGGTGGGTACAACGTCGATCGTCGTTGTCTGTTCACATTCAGAGATGGTGCTGGGGGTGGGTACAACGTGGGTGGTCGGTTCACTGTGAGGGATGAAATCCGGTGGGTCTTGAGACGTAGTAGGTGTACTTGGTGTAAGTGTAGAGCTCGAGGTGGCTTGTACGCGGGGTGTGGTGGTGGTGGTGACTGGGCTCGATACGACTGGTGCTCTCTGTAGATCCGTTTCACTGATGGCTGGTGTTCTCAGTTGGTTAAGTAACGTACTGACATAGGCTACGTCGTAAAACACACCTCCGTACAACACACTCAGCAGGGTTGGCAATAGCACCCCAAAGACCACTTGCGCTTTGCGCGTTTTGCGAGACGCTGTCTTCGGAGGCAGCTGCTGTTGGTCCATAGCACTGTGGTCGGACGTGGAATGAAGGAGGACGGCAGTGGTGTCTGGCTTTATATTTATGGGTACTAATTGTGCACCCCTGTTGGCTGACCTGTATCTGTTCTCTTATGAATATGACTATATGCTGGCGCTTTCAAAAACCGATCCACTCAAAGCCCGTTCCTTCTCATTCACCAAACGCTATATAGACGATCTTCTCGCTGTGGATAATCGCTATATAAATGACGCAGTGAAGGATATATATCCACCTTCACTGGATTTGAAGGAAACTACAGATACATGTAGCCCTACAGGCACATCTTATTTAGATCTCTATCTCTATAAAAATTAAGCGGGCATTCTCTCGTCGACTTTATGACAAAAGAGATGATTACAATTTCGACATCGTAAACTATCCCTTTCTGGATAGTAATATTCCAGTGGGACCTGCATATGGCGTATACATATCTCGCTTAGTAGCATTTGCTAGATCCTGTGTTAAATGTGATGATTTTAATCAACGTCACAAAACATTGTTGCAGAAACTTATAAAACAGGGCTATTCCACCAAGCGCCTCCACTCAAAGTTTCTCAAATTTGGCGATACATATCGCATGCTGATAGCAAAATACCAACGTAGCGTGCAAGATCTATGGCGCTACGTTTCGTAACATGTGTCTAATTCCGCTTAACCCGGGGCTAGGGGCCGTATGAGCCCATGTACATCAAGATCCTCATGGTACTCATATGAACAGTCACAATCAAAGCATGACAGATACATCATTTTTTAGATGACGACTCTATAACGAATATTATGGATTAAGAATACTGATCAGCGATACGGATTTGATATTATGGAACATCATGATGTCTTGCCGGCATCATTGAAAACTGTTGACCACTTCTCTCTTGCAGGAAATAAGCCTTTGTTTATGTATACTATGATTGTCTTTTTGAATTTGGTGCTAATACTGTTATATGGAAATGGAATAGGTCTTTGGATTATGGACGCGGATATTCTCTAATGGACGACGTCTGGATTATGAATGACGGACTAGACGCTTGTAATTATCACGTACCCGCCCTTCCTAATTTTCAGGAAATTAATTTTAACCAGCCTAATAGTGTAAAAGTCAGATGTTTATATATATATTATATACTATACATGAAGATGCATTTATAGTCTGTAAATGTAAATGAATACGCTTTACTACCGATGTCTCTCATGAAATGTTGAGTTACAATTCAATAGTCTATGAATCAATAAACTGCATGGCATACTGTTGTTACCATATTTTTAACTAGTCCCGGGCTTGCAAATGCCAATGGCAATGCACGTCAAACTTTAACACACATCGCCCATCACATCAACCATTGCCATCTTCCATACAGATGACGATATATGGCATAAATATTATTTTATTCTCACATGTCATATGTCGTTCACAAGTTTCAGATCACAAAAAAAAATATTCTATAAAATACATTGTATAAATGGTACACATGAACTAACAAACTGACAGAGATAAACGATCGTATACGCTATATTTTACAATGTCCACGATCATGTGACTAAATAGAATTAAGCAAAAAATTTACAAATTGGATTCTATAATATGCTACTCCAATACAGACTTCGTAATTTCCATATAGTCTATATGACATCAATAATTATAATATAATGAATAACTCTCAGTTCGCCATTTATAAGATTTTCACGTTTTTCGACAACAATAACAGCGGGTTATATATAGTGCGGAGCACAATGAATCATTGTTTTTTAAAAGAACGAATTTGTTTTCAATTCAATGGATGGAATCCAATAAATCAATAGTATTTTCAGATCTTTTATTACACCCACATTAGTCAAGTAATCAGAAAGTTAAATATCAATAAATTTATAGGTTAGATCCAGCATCCAGATTACAAATTATGTACCCACCTCAACGACGATGTAAAAGCTTGAATACTCTTCAACGTCGGCGAAATAGTGTATCCTCTGTCTCTCAAACAGTTCCGTATCCTCTTTGGAGACCACAAGTTCAATGGACCCAAAATATAGACATCAAAACACGCACTGACCATGGAATACGATACAGGGAAAATATACCCCTGGGGTTCGCCATTTTAAGCTGGCAGTGGTGAGAAAATGTGGGTAAAAGGAGGCGTCCGCCTGCAGGTGATTCTTTATACCCCCTCTCCCCGTTCCTTCGAAAAAAAAACCCCCAGAAACATTAAACGTATGTCCCAATACCGACTCCATACGTTCATATATTTATATACCGGGGAAAAAGCGCAAATACAAATCAGCTGAACACCAAATATTCATCCTTTTATTGAATGTATTTAATTACGCAACATTTCCCAATAATCATACATTCCAATCAACCCGGGCTGTCCTTTGGGATCGTACAATTATTCCGTGGTATCAAACTACATTTCGTTCACCAACACTCCTCTCGTTTCACATCTAAAAAATAGCAGCCACGTGGATACATTTCAGCCAATCCTGGACGATTAGTGAAGCTCGCATGAGAATCGACAGGGAGACTTAAGATTTTTGCAGGTAGTAATTTTTTGCAACGGTATTGAATAACGGATGTAAGGAAAATATTCTAGATCTCTAACTTCAACCAATACTTTATATTCATCCTTTGATAATCAGACAAAAGGTATGGCGAACATTTTCCGGGTTTCGCCTCGGATCCATGTATTTCGCGGCCGTACTAAAGTGTACCACTGTACAAAACACATCGCTGAAGTATTAAACATTTAGGATTCAACTATATTGTGTGTCTAATTTCGGAGAATTCTGGATGACCTGTCGTTTATTGACAATACAATCTTTACAATTCTCCTTTGTTGTACAGTCACGTTAGCTGCCGTAAAACGGTGAAATCCCCTGCAGATCGCCTTCAGGGGGATGACATCATCGCCTGATGACGTCCTGCAGGGGATATTTTCAACCCGTCTTCGCGGGCGATTTTTCCACCTGCAGGGCGTCAGAATCAACCGCAGGCGATATTCTGCAGATCGCCTGCGGATGGTCTGAAGGCGATATCGTGATTGGAAAGTGGGGGTACTGTAACTGTGTAGACAGTTGCAGCGTTTAATGGAACGTTGTCATGTAGGAAATTCTGGTCGAAATATCGATCTTCTATTTGCAATTTCTTTAAAATTTAAGTCACTGCTTCGAAAACACTGTGTTAATATTTAACACGGACTGAGTTTTTTATTAATTCTTTTCTTCCATTTCTCCAGTGCTATGGCAAACAAACTGTTTTTGAGGCCACTGAGCCTAAAACTTTGGAGACTGAATGTTGCTAAGCGGATTGATATCTATCGTGCTTTGAAAGAGTTTGTCGGATCAGGGACGAATGTCCTTAATGTATGAGTGCAGATGTCAAAAGCTCTTTGGATTGTGACACTAGGGAATAAACAGGCCAAATTACAAGCGTCTGGTTCGTCATTCATAATTCAGACGTCGTCCACTAAAGAATATCAGCGTCCATAATCCAAAGATGTTCTTCTCAAACGGTATCTTGGATTTTCAAGATCAGTGTGGTCGCTTTGAGGAGATTGCCTTCTCGAAAGTATATGCCAAGACAATATGCCCTGTCGAGATGCCGCACATCGACATTATACGAATATTATAGAAATATGGTGAAGTTCATGACATTTCTAACGAGTACTATACCTGGGTAAAAGAAGACTGTATTTTACGTCATTCGATAGAAATCGATTGATTGTATAAGTTTTAATGTATGTACATGATTTGTTTGGGTTGTGTTGATTACTTCGGGATTGCTGAGTTGTTGACTTGTTTTTGTTGAATGTCCTTCACGGATTAGTGCAGGTGTCAAAGGCTCTATTAATTGTGACATTACGAAATAAGTAAGCCAGAGATGTTCTTCTCTCAAACGGTATCTTGGATTATCAATATCAGACTTGGAAGAGATTGCACCCACAAAAGTACATGTCAAGATGAAATGTCCTGTCAAGATGTCACACATCGACATGATACGGATATTTGAGAAATGAAGTTCTTGACATTTCTTACTATAGCTATACCTGTATTTTAGATTGAGAGAAATCGGTTTGTTGTGTAAGTTTTAATGCATGTACGTGTTTCTGGTGTGTCTTGTTGATTGCTTGTGGATTGCTGGGTTATTACAATTTCGACATCGTAAACTATCCCTTTCTGGATAGTAATATTCCAGTGGGACCTGCATATGGCGTATACATATCTCGCTTAGTAGCATTTGCTAGATCCTGTGTTAAATGTGATGATTTTAATCAACGTCACAAAACATTGTTGCAGAAACTTATAAAACATGGCTATTCCACCAAGCGCCTCCACTCAAAGTTTCTCAAATTTGGCGATACATATCGCATGCTGATTGCAAAATACGAACGTAGCGTGCAAAATCTATGGCGCTACGTTTCGTAACATGTGTCTAATTCCGCTCAACCCGGGGCTAGGGGCCGTATGAGCCCATGTACTTCAAGATCCTCATGGTGCTCATATGAACAGTCACAATCAAAGCGTGACTGAGATACATCATTTTTTAGATGACGACTCTATAACGAATATTATGGATTAAGAACACTGATCAGCGATACGGATTTGATATTTTGGAACATCATGATGTCTTGCCGGAATCATTGAAAACTGTTGACCGCTTCTCTCTTACAGGAAACAAGCCTATGTTGATGTATACTATGATTGTCTTTTTGAATTTGGTGCTAATACTGTTATATGGAAATGGAATAGGTCTTCGGATTATGGACGCGGATATTCTTTTATGGACGACGGCTGGATTATGAATGACGGACTTGACGCTTGTAATTGACTTGTTTTTGTTTATTTGATCGTATCTATATAGCGGGATTATTGCTGAGCGCGACGTTGAACCTTAATTCTATCTCTCTCTCTCTCTTGTCTAAACTGGTACAAAATATGACAATCTGCTATCGGCCCACTTATCATACTCAAATATATATGCTACTAAGCATATGCATTAATTGATGCAAATACTATCTTCATACGAATATTATTCCTCCAGTTGGCACATTTTCCCAGAAGGTGCGTCCTTCTGTGTGGAGAATATTGTCTCTGGGTCGGGAATTAATGTTGTAATTCTTCGGTGAAGTTTGACTCATGCCAGAAAGAAATATAATCTAAAGATGTAAATTACAAAAAAAAATCATATTTCTGTGAAAATAAATTTGGCTGTCTCAATTCTGGTCAACGTTTATTACTTTGTGTCTCATGTAAGTTTAACTGGTTATTCTAAATGGAGCTCTGAAAACATATTCTTATCGACTGTATAGATTTTAAGATTGTAAGAGATTTTTTGTCGATCAGCTACTTAAGAAGACAGTTTTAGTCTAGTGGGAGAGGACTCTGTCTCGGATTATTTGAGAGAAATCGGTTTGTTGCATAAGTTTTAAAGGTCAACCCAAACGGAATTTTTTTTGGTCTAAAAATCCTTAAAAATCATAGTTCATACTTCACTTTGTATGAAAAAAATATTGAAAAAATTCTAATCTGATCAGAAACACACGTAATATGGGAGCAAAGTGGGCTTTTCCACACTTTCACAGCTGGGTTGATGACGTCACGCAGGGAAGTTGCCTGAGAAAAAACAGCGGATAACATGGAAAGCGAGTGCAGTCAGAGCTCCGGTTCAGATGTCGATTCGAGCGATATCAGCTGCTTAGATGGAAATATTTTTCGCCAAGAAGATGAAATAGACATAGAGGAGGATGGGGCAAATTAACAGTTGTTTGCAGACCAACGGCGGAATTCAGCCCTATCAATTTGAGCCGTACGGCTCCGATTCTGACAGTGACAACCACTCTGACAACGTGGAACTCGACGACGACAGGATTCGGAGAGGTCGTTTGTTGAATACAGATTGGTATGCAACTTGACTGGAAACCTTATTATCGTCATCTATAAGACCAAATGTCCATATATTTCAAACTGTATTGAATGTAGAACGATTCTGTGATGTAACGAACGAGCACATCTGTGTTGTTATTGTTGTTACTGACCGAGGCAGCCTTTTCGAAGGGATAAACTCCGGGATTCGGCAGTATGGACAGTAAACTGTTGATAACTCTACTGATATACGTCCGACTTGAATTTTGTTTGTTTTCCCATAATCTCCATGAAATACCAATTTCAGAATTATATAGTTTGATAAAAAAACTTTGGACATTCATGGCGAAAAGTAAGCCGTGGTGAGTGGATCGGCATTCACATTTGCTCAATTTTCGACAAATTACCTCAATTAAATTGAAATCGAATGATATTCCCACAATCTCAAATGTCAAGGGATTATGAAAGTATAATTATCACTTCTGTATCTACAGCCATTCACTCCAATTGGTGTTTTTTATTTATTTACTTATCAAACGTATATATATTTATGAAAGATCATTTATTATTATTATTAAATAGTATATAATTTAGATAATTTATTTGCGTGAAGTTTGTGCCAACATTTGGCTAAAAACGCATACATAGAATGAATAAAATTGAACATACAAATACAGACATTAAGACACATTGGAACAAATGGTTAAACGTGTATATATGAAATAGAGACTCATCCAGTCTAACCTGTAGGTGCTCAAGCAACAAATGCCACGCGCGAGCGAGCAGGGCATGTACAGCCGTCCCCCTGCCCGAGGCCTCGCTTGCAGGCTAGGTTCGTTCAGCCGATGTCCGTGGTAGATTCTCCATGTCCGATTTCTTTGCCGTCACATTCTGATTGTTCTTACGTTTGATAGTTGGAATAGCTGTTCTCTCTAGTTTTGGTTTGTACCAGAATTCAACTGCTATGCTGTAGATGTCCTCGAATGATGTCTTTCTGTCAAAATGTGCCGAGCAAATTATACGAGTACTGGCTCGGGCCCTCTTTCCACACTCTCGTGTTGCGTACAAATTTCGTCCAATTTGCAGCGATTTTCTCGTCTTTGGGCCACAAATGAATACTAACACCGTCATCTGTAGTAAAACTGCAACCTCCCACTACACAACGTCGCGGCATATTTAAAAAATGATGCCCCGATACTCCGAAAATCTCCAGAAATCAGCAGCTACATACGACTGTGGTATACGGCTTTAACATAGAGAATACAAGACGGCTTCCCTCCGTGACGTCACAGCTGGAATTGACAGGAGAGCGATTTTCACCTTTCAAACGGCAATATCTCGCCAACCAGACTGCACAAAATTATGAAAAAAATATCATTATTTTCAGAATCGAAAGGACTATTTTTTTATATTTTTGACCTCAGAGCGTTTGGGTTGACCTTTAATGTGTGTATGTTTTGATGTGTTGGAATACTCAGTTATTGGCTTTAGTACTTACAATTTTGTTTGATCGTCGCTATATAGCTGAAATATTGCTGAATGCGAAACAGAAATAGACAAACTGTTGAGCTGTACTCCATGTAAACATATTTAAAACACAAGCTTTCGACTCTCATGCTGGAGTCTTTACCAAGTGATTTGTTGAATTTCATAAAATTGCCAGTAAATATACAGATTTTGCAATCGTTTATCCGTTTCCATGGATAATCGAATGTTAAATAAATTTATATACAAAATAGTGGTTTTAATTGTTTATTTATTCCCATGGAGTTTAGAGTCTTGAAGTACGGCGACATAATACACAGAGCGTGTGACTGACGTTACGTCACAGAGAACGGATAGCATTACGGCGTGCAGAAAAGCGCGTCCTGTATGCCATAGATGCCCGATCTGCGTAGTAAACGATGACGGCATAATAAGCACAAATCCGAGCAACATTACACTACAACTAAATGCAGCTCACAATATAAGATATACCCGGGATATGCTTTAGCGCTATCATAACAACATATACATTTAATTTATTTTAGCGGTATGGTATCTACATACTCCACTAATATAGATATATAATGCATAATTGTAGTACGACTTCAGATACAGTACATATTGATTAATACTAGAATCACCGAAGATATTGGATCAGCGGTTCCCAAATTTTGTTAATTCGCATTCCACGATCTCGATTCAAATTTGCATTATGTAAAACTAATGAAAAAAGCTTCTTTAATCCTCCTTTTGTACCAGTGAGATTGCTTGATTAGAGTCCGTAAACTATTTCCATTATTCTTCTCTTTTACATGTCCAAGCATGTTCAGGAAGGGCTGATTTGGTGGAATCTTTCAACCGTATCGATCTCTTTGTGTTCCGTTATTCTGCATTGCAGAGTTCGGCAGGTTTCCCCAATGTAACTGCTACCACATTCGCATTCTACATAGTATATGAAGTTCTTCGTTGCAGTCTCTTCTCGGTCTTTCACTTTTGTCAACTGGTTGGCCAGTGTTCAACCAGAAGCAAATATAACCATGTGGTCGTACTTGCTGATTAAGGCCGCGAACGTATGGTAACTCATAATTAGTTCCCACTGGACGTGTAGATTCATCTCTGGTCGTGGAAGTTCCGGTTGCTTTGTTTCTACAACTGTCCATTACCGTCCGTAGCTTTTTTTAAGGATACCCATGTTGTAAAAACACTCCAGTTATGTGGCGAAGTTATTTTTGTAGGCTGATCTTATCACATATCTTGATAACCTGAATAACTAAACATCGGAAAACTCCCAGCTCTGTCTCAGTTTGTGGATTTTAAGAGAAGAGATTGTTTAGTTTCCTGTAAACCGTAGTACCAAATGAATTATTAACTTCTTCATCGGAAAGTGTCGAAACAAGGACGTCCAGAAAGAACGTATCGTCCACATAACGAATCCAAATCTTTGGCTTCAAGTGACTTGATTCCGTGGCCCCCTTCCATGTATGTCTGCGTCGCGATGGGAGATAATGCAAAACCCATCAAAGTTCCCCCATTCATTTCAAAGAATGAATCACTCCATCTGAAATATGTAGAGCCTAGGCAAAGCTCCAAAAGTTCCCCAATGATTTCTGTTGAAAATGGACAGTCCTTAAACATGTCCGGGTTTTCTTGGTGAGAATATCAACCGCTTCACGAACTGGAATTTTTGTGAAAAGGGGCTTGACGTCAAAACCAAACAGTGTGTCTCCGTCCTGCAGTTCGATATCACGGATAATTTTGACAAAATCTTTGACATAAGAGGTAGTAGAACCTGAACGGGGTAAAAGGCCTGCAAGATACTTTATCAAGTTGTGAGACGGTGAGTCAATAAAGGAAACAATAGGTCGTAACGGTATGCTTCATTTGTGTATCATGGGTAAGCCATAGAACTTAGGACAAGTTGGGTGATGGTTGACCAATTCATTGTAGAATTTGTCGGTAATTACTTTGCTTGACTTCAGCCTTAGTGGGGTCTTGTGGATCCTGTTTTTCATCGAAGTTGTAGGGTCAGTCCCTAATTTAACATAAGCATCGTCATCCAAAGGTTTTCTACTTTGCCTTCATACTGTTGTCTATCCAAAATGACTATAGCAGTCTCTTTATCCGCAGGAAGAATCGCAATATCGTTGTTGTTTTTAACTCATTCAGTGCTTTCTTTTCATCTTTCGATAAATTCGGCTGTGTCTGTTTTGGTTTGTAGTTTTCAAGAACGTCTTTCACTTCCAAGCATATATCATTAGATCTAATATCACCAGTCAGTTTGCTGACCGCTTGCTCAACAGAAGATATAACGTCCATGTATGGTACTTGTCCTTTGTTTGTTGGAACATGTTTTAAACCTTTTGATAATAGATTTTATTGAAAACTGGAAATAGTAGTATTACTCAAATTAACTACACACTAATCGTCTGTCCCGACAAATCTATTGAGAACGTTTTGTCTGTTATATCTGAAAATAGAGATCGTTGGATACCCAAACTTACGACGAAGATCGAATGTGAATATTATAAGATTTCTGTCGACTTAAAGTGACACAACATTCGTTAGATCTGTAATTAGGAAGATTTGTCTCTCCAGGGTGTCAAAACCCATGGTATAAACGAGTGGTTGCCATGTTGGTTTGGATCAGTCCAATGCAATGCGCCGGAGGAGGGAAGCACACTCATGAACCAATCACGGGAGGTAATAGTTTAATGATTATTCGACTGATTACCTGCCCTGAATCATCCACGAGAGAGCATACGTACGCAATTGAAAAGCTCAGAGAAGGATGGAAAAGATGATAATGCTGAATAGGGTGGTCAACAAAATATATGAAGATGAAGGACACAATATATCAGATTATCAGTATTTGAGGAAAGACCTCCAGCGTATACAAGTGCCAGTAATAGAACATATCTGGGCCCGAACATCCACAGTTTGTTGCTGGTTTGTAAGGTCCCATCCTTTGTTAGTTCGCTCGGGATTCTTGATTCTTTTACGACTGCCTAGAGTATAAGGTGTAAATAATATACCTGTATGCAATATCGGTGCAAGGATTAGCCTTTGAAAATTGAAATTGTTCATATATAATGTGTTAGCTGAATAATGGAGAGAAAGAGTTTACTTTTTTATATGATATTGCTGTCTTATTTTGGTATATATCTGTACCCTCAGTCAAACAGTGGCATAAATGAAATAAAACATCTATCTATTTATCTATGAAATCTTGTTGGGATGAAATGGTGTTTTGATTAAAAACTATACTCCACTGGTAAAATACCTGTCAAATAAAACGGCTTTAAAGGTTCAGCTTCCCGCGCTAAGACGACTTCTCAGTTGGCAAATCTAATTTTAGGCTGTGGTTATATTCACGCTAAGCATAACCCATTATCTAA
>JAVTVY010026188.1:0-10237 GCA_036873755.1 Hanleya hanleyi | reverse complement strand
CCTGTACGAACAAACTCAAAATCAGGATCATTCACAACAGAGTCAACTTTATAAAGGAGTCCAACTTTGGTCCTAGACTTGAGAAATACATCCTCTCTTCCAATATTTACCACCCGAACATTGAATGGTTCTCCCTTGGATCTCTCACTGACTGTGTTAGTCACCAACATTCCACTGGGGATGTGAGGATAGTTGCCCCTCAGTGGTTCAACCACCACAGTATCAGCCTGAGCATTGCCTGTAACTGCAATCACTCTCATGGATTGCGCGGGGATCACTACAGCTCGTCCACCGGCGACTTTCGCAAAGCCCAGAAGTTGTTTTGTCTCGCTGGTAACCTGTTTGGCTGATGCCGGCACTGGAAGGATATCCATGCACTCACTTAGAACATTCATACCTAGGATCCCTGGAGGGTACTTCTCTTGGGTTGCATCCTTGACCACAAGAACACCTCGTCGTGGGATTATGCGTCCATTCACCTCCAAGTCCAACTCCAGATAACCCAAGTATGGTATCTCCAATCCGTTCGCTGCACGAAGAGTCAACCATCCGGCTGCCTGCAAGAGTTCCTCAGATCCAAAATGCTGCTTGAAAAATGACTCGGTGATCAAGGTTACCATTGAACCAGTGTCAATGAGGCATGGTATTTTCACACCACCCATAATCACTTCAGTAGTGGGGCATGTACCAACAGTTCTGTGCACAGTATCTGCTAGTGAAGTACTCTGTGTCTCACTACTGGTCTCATTTAACTGCACTGTTGAAATGTCTGCCCCGTGTGTATTTCCACTTTCTCCTGGAAATTTCTCTTTACCCGGACCATCACTACTTTGATAACGCCTTGGTTTCTTTGGATGTGGGCATTTACGCGCTATGTGACCAGGTTTTGAACAGTTATAACAGATTATCTCCCCTTTGGGACCATCTTTTGGTTTTCGCTGAGATCGAACACAAAGGCTGAGGTCATCAATCTTTTTCTGCTGTTCCTCCACGAGTTTTGTTAACCGAGACAATTTGTCATCCACTGGATCAGAGTCAACTTTGGCAGTGGCTTCACAGACCGTTTTCCCTTTCACCTTTGGGATTTCCACACTGCCATCCTCTTCTGCCCACCTCATGGCTTCCTCTCTTAGATCTAGGAATGCCAAGTCAGGCCTTTCCCGCAAAATGTGCTTCAGATGTCTTCTTATGTTCCGTTCAAGCACATTGTCCGCGAATTGATCAGTCAAACATTTATCATGATGAGGAACACAACGTTGGTCAACCTTAGTCACCCTATCCAAAAGGTCTAGCAAAACAAGAGAATATGTACGAAGTGTCTCGCCCACCTTTTGTTTACGATCATAGAATTCTCTCAACAGTCTGGTAACGCTGAACTGGTCGCCAAACACTTTCAAAAGTACCTTAAATATTTGCTCAGGGTTTTCTTGCACTGACCTGGGTCTGTAACGAATTTCCTCTCTGGCTTGCTCCTCCAAGTGCGATATAACAAAATCCACTTGTTCCTTAATTGGCAAAGCCCTAGCACCGAGGTATGACCTACAGTCATCAACCCAGTCTTCCACTCTTAACCCAGTATCACCCTTAGTGCACCCTGTAAATATTTTAACCTTCCTGTCTTTTGGTAGGTAAATAAGACGATCTCTACGGTCAGCATGGTTTTCATTCACTTTACGTTCCAGTTCCTTTGAATGATTCTTTTCCTCGACTAACTGTTGTTGTAACAACTTCACCTGATTAGCCAAGTCCTGCAAGGTGACCTCGTTTTCAGCCATGGCGAATATCACAAACTATTCACATCCATCAACATTTGAACCAATAAACATGGATTGAACATCAGAAATGACAGTTTGTGATCATCGAATAACAACTGACAATGACATATATGCATTTGACTACGGTACCATAACATTCACTGTAATCTGGTTACCACTAACTGTGAAGAAATCTGATATGTGAGATTTGATGATGAAATCAACACATAACAGTTGGTAACTCAATATAACATCTACAGTGACAGAATTGAGTTTCACTAACATGACACTCATTGTTCTGGGTTACCACTAACTGTGAAGAAATCTGATATGTGAGATTTGATTTTGAAATTAACATATGACAGTTGGTAACTCAATATAACATGTACAGTGACAGAACTGCATTTCACTAGCATATCACTCACTGTTCCGGGTTACCACTAACTGTGAAGAAATCTGACTTGTGAGATTTGATTTTGGAAATTAACATATGGCAGTTGGTAACTCAATATAACATGTACAGTGACACAACTGCATTTCACTAGCATAACACTCAATGTACCAAATACCACTAACTGTGAAGAAATCTGATTTGTGAGATTTGATTTTGAAATTAACGTATGACAGTTGGTACATGTAACTCAATATAACATGTACAGTGACAGAATTGCATTTCACCAGCACAACATTCACTGTACCAAATACCACTAACTGTCATCAAATGTTATTTGTGTGATTTGAATTTAACTGAATTGTTACTGAATCAGATTTAGTTCATAACTGCACAGTTCATTAATGAAGAATGTCTCTTTGCTGTTTTTCTTGTGTGCTTTTCTGTTAGTCTGAAATGTTTGTACATCTACCCTCTGTCTGTTTCCCAAAATGTTCTTGTTAACCGTTTCTTCGCTACTATCTGAATAGAGTTCTGTAGATTGTTTCAAACACATACTCCACCATCATCCTTTTTTCTTGAATGTAGCTTGGTCCTCACTCGCCATCCTGTCGGCGACGCCATTTGTGACCTGTGGTTGGTTCACCGCTAATCATTCGTTCAATGGAATCACAACACGACACCAGAGTTCAGCGGTTCAAGATTTAATTGGTTCGACAATGGCGAGTCATCAGATATACTGCATAACCTGGCCCATTCCCATCCGTACAACAAAAAGGGCAATGGCAGACCTGTGCAAGATAAACAATGGAATAACACTTAGAATCTGAAGGTTATTGACTCAGGGGTTATTTTAGACACTTTTCCTTTATATAACTCAATTTCAAAAAGATGAAAAACTCAATTTTTCAATTTTCGCGCAAAATAAACAACAAAACTCAATTTTTTCGGGTTTTTCATCGCATGCAGTCTGGAAACTCAATTTTTTTATCTTTTTAGTAGGACACTTACAATAAATAAATTCGCGACAATTTTTCATCGTGTCAGTAATGTTATGAAGCTCATCAAGCAAAGTTGCGTGTCATACATAGCTGCATACAAGTTTGTTTGCTATCCAACTGTGATTGGCCGATTATATTTTGGCTAAAGATGTTAAGCGAATAAAACAAGAGAGTTTTAAAATCCAAGTTATCTCGGGAAGTTCTATTTGGTCGATTATTTTGGGGGTGGGGGAGAGTACTTTAGCTCTGGATTGTGATAGGTCAAAGGTGAAAATATTTTCCCTACAAATAGCTTACTTTAGTTTAAAAATCTATACTTATAGTCAAGAAATAAAAATTGTCCCTTGTCCATTTCCATGAGTTAAGCAATCCTTGACAAAGTTGGTGGTTGAGTATTGTAAGTGTCTGGGTATTTGTAAGTGACAGGAAAGAAATGAAGAAATAAATGGCAATAAAAATGTTAATAAGAGACGTAAAAAATAAAACAATGGTGGTTGTGAAGTTTTGTGGATTTCACGAAAAAAAATCCAATGCTGCTTGGTAAATGCAGATAAATGGCCAAAAATTGCAAATTAAACTCAATATGCACCCTATTTTGTAGTATGTGGTGTGGGACTTGTTTACAAAACATACTGGGGTTTCAGAAATTTCCATCGGGCAGAAATAAAATTATTCATAAAAACGTATATTTTGTATGTTATAGCATATGCCCCCGCATGTAGATCCACAGTTGCGCAGGAGAGAGTGTGGATCTTTTGTTTTTACACCAATCTGCATTGCTCACTTTGTGTATTTATTCCCAAATGGTACATCAGCTGTATTTTGGGGAATATCTGTTTTGTTCGTTCCTTGTTTCTGGGGAAACGTCTTTCAACGTCACACGCATCCAAGTGAAATGTTGACTGAGAGAGAAAATGCTTGCCCGTTGTCTTGGTTCCGGAGATTGACGGACAGCGTGTCTCGGAGACCAGACTCATAAG
Source organism: Hanleya hanleyi (assembly GCA_036873755.1). Lineage (NCBI taxonomy): Eukaryota > Metazoa > Mollusca > Polyplacophora > Lepidopleurida > Hanleyidae > Hanleya > Hanleya hanleyi. The sequence continues at coordinate 6,111 of JAVTVY010026188.1, read as the reverse complement.
CCACAGCAGTATGACAGCAGTGGTTCCCGAGTGGACTAGAAAGAGGGGACGTAACTTTGAAATATCAAAATGGCGGACTAGTTCGATCGTCGAAAACGTGGCCGAACAATTTGCTTTGAAATGAGAAACGTTCAGGACAATGTCTTTATCGGACCTATACGACTGAAATGAGAACAGTTCAAGACCAGACGTCCTTATCGGAGCTATACGATTGAATAATAAAGGTACACAAGTTATCTGTCTGCACATCAGTTACAAATCCTGAGTGCTTATCTCGACTCGAGTGGCGTGGCTGGTCACACGTTTTTTTTTTTCTTTCTCGCGGGGGTTTTGGGGGAGGGGGACGGGATAACAGACGACGAAACTCAGTTTAGATTACTCAGAAACTCAATTTATTTCGTAGAAACTCAATTTTTCGCGCGCCTTCGGCGCGTAAATTCTCAAAATTTTAGAAAACTCAATTTTCGGCAATAAAACTCAATTTACAAAATTTTGCAAAAACTCAATTTGTAATTGTTTTTCATCGTGGTTACCACGATGAAAAAAGTGTCTAGAAAAACCCCTGTGACTCCCAACATTAAGTCACTCCATGATTATATAACGAGCAATATAATGTATTCAATTCAGAATTAATAAAGTGCATTTTCCCCCATTATTATCATTACAGTAGTTCTTATGGTTTATAACCTTTGACTTTACTCTGGCAGTAATCATGTAACATTCAAGTCATATGTTTATGTAACATAGCACACAAGTATATTATTTACCCAGTATATGCTACAATAACTTTGGACGGTACAACGTTTGACTTACTCACAGATGCAGATAGCAGAGCCACATCTGAAGTATCCTCAATAACCATGTGATCACATCACTAAACTGTATCTCATCAGCTGGTCTACAATACAACAAATTCCTTAATTTCAGTCTGAGACCATATAGTTAATGTCGTAATCGAGATGCAATGCCAACAGATTTACCTCGTGTCTATGAGTGAAACACGCCAAATATTATATCTAACTGGAGAACAATTATTCAGGAAATTAATCAGAATTACATTGGCTTAGAGATCAATCAATTACATAGTTCAGATTACTGAAAATGATATTATATATATGTGATCACGTTAATTCATACTGATTACATTGAGCAATTAATATGGTGTGTTCATCATTTACTTGGTATGAATCTTATATAATAAAGGTTGGCGATCAGTCGAAAATTCACCTTGCTGCATAATCACAACAACAACGTAGTACAATATGTTTACCGTAAGAAACTGAAAGTAACTCTAAACTTGTAAACAGCATGAAGGCAGTCTCTAGAGTTCGGTTGGCCAATTATGTGAGACGGATTAACATCGTTTGGGGTGCCAAAAATACTCAGAAGACTTCAATAACATTTCTATTTCATTCCATCACACATCTGCGTTTCACAAACGGTTCATCTCAAATCACCCCGCCAACATACCGGTAGTGACGTCAGTACACTCAAGGGAGAGCAATCCGTAAGTTACTCTAATCGGCATCTAGCTCACACTAATACAAAATTTGCAAGTTGAGTTGGTGAATCTGAAACGCAAATCATCAATATGTAATAAAGTATACCGGTATTTCAATAAGTTGAATATTCACCTCGGCAAGGTATTGTTTCGCTGTCTTCAACAACATTCCGATTATTGACGTGTCTATTGGACGGCGGCTGAATATTGAATGTCGGATCTGACGCCCATTTTTCGGATAACCTTCCAAATTTCAAACTGTTTACATGTGGTTTTCGAATTTCCACATGTGTATCAGATAATAACAGATAGATTTCTGACAGCCTTCTCAGTTCTAATCACAGGCCCGCGAGACGAGAGTTTGGGGGGGGGGGCGGTGGTATTACGGTGAAGTGTCGAATATGGGGTCTCTATATATAAACCCATGCTGATTTATATAAAGCATGGGGTTATATATAGAGACCCAATATTTCGACACTTCACCGTAATACCACCGCCCACACCCACCAAAACTCTTGTCTCGCGGGCCTGTGGTTCTAATGTAGGCCTACAGTGTGGATGTGTACGGCGATGGAGTGTCGCTTCTTGTCCAGATTTGAAATTGTTGGCGGGCATTTCTCATTGCACCGGCCCTGCACCGACCCTGGTAAATATTGTCCGGTCACGTTAATGAAACGCTAGTTGTGACGTCACTCTATTGTTAAAAGTGTACATTATTTTTCACGAATGTACAGCAATTGTACATTCTTTTTCACGAATGTACAGCAAGTGTACATTCTTTTTCTGGAAAGAAAAGCGTCCGTCAGGTAACGCATGTAAGAAGACACGAACCACTAGTAAACGGGGCAATAGATTACTCAATGTCGGTCTCCTGAAATGTACAAATGACAAACCCAAACAGCACTGCAACAAGCGAATTCGACTTCCTTAATTCAGCCGGAACTAACAGCTGGAACTAAGTAATGTTCTGTAGGGGAAAAAGTAGACGAGCGAAAAAACCACAACCCAGAAAGATACCATGCCGAATACAATGTAATAAATGTGCAAATTGCATATACATGTAGGAATGGCATAAACCTTTAACTCCGAATAGCAGTCCGAGAAGTGTTCTATTTATTTATGTTAACGTCTATTGTGACATGTGGAATACGAAAGAGTCGTTCAGTCGCGGACTGTAGTTTCTCTGAATCCGGTCACGATTTCTTTTTGTGAGCGTTACACTATATGCGTTCTGATATACGGTACATACATTAAAACAGCGCCTGCCGCAAATATAGGCCTAATCTTTGGTTGTCGCCTGCTGAGCGTTGATTGCAGACTAAGCAGTCAAAATGTGACATGTCTGTATATGGTAACACATTAATTTCCTGTCGTACGTATATGTGTGGGTACAAGTGAAATATGTACCGGTAAACGTGAATTCCTGTCAGACATTCCGTTAATTATGGGCCTGGTATGAAATCATGCGTATGGACACAAGGATATGTAATTTGTATATCTGCATGTTTTGCTTCATATGCGTTTCAGGTAATGTAGATTGTGGCACGTATATATCAATTACATATATGTTTTCTTTACAAATCTTACAAATCTTTGTAACGATAACGTGAGAGTTACGGACCAGTCAAACGGGTTGTGAAAGTTTTGTTTCGTGTGCAAATGTGTTGTTTGTCCTGAAACAACCATAATATGTTACACAATACGGCCATTGTGTAAGTTATTTATCGCCTTCGACATCGGGGAACGATTTTCCTGTGTGTAATAGTTATCGCCTGAGACAGAGGGGTTCATGCAGAATGGTGTGAGTGTTCATTCTGCATGTACCCCGATGTCTCAGGCGATAAATAACTTACACAATGGCCGTTTTGTGTAACACATCATGGTTGTTTCAGGACAAACAACACATTTGCATACGAAAACAAAACTTCCACAACCCGTTTGACTGGTCCGTAACTCTCACGTTATCGTTACAAAGATTTGTGACAAAAACATATATGTAATTGATATATACGTGTCACAATATACATTACGGGAAACGCATATGAAGCAAAATATGCAGACATACAAATTACATATCCCTATATCCATACGCATAATCTCATACCAGACCCATAATTAACGGAATGTCTGACAGGAATTCACGTTTACCGGTACACATTTGACTTGTACCCACACATATACGTACGGCAGAAAATTGATGAGTTACGGTATACAGACGCGTCATATTTTGACTGCTTAGTCTGCAATCAACGCCCAGCAGGCGACAACCAAAGATTAGACTTATATTTGAGGCAGTCGCTGTTTTAATGTATGTATATCAGAAGGCATATAGTGTAACGCTCAAAAAAGAAATTGTGACCGGACTCAGAGAAACTACAGCAAGAATGTACGACCACGATGACGCTGGTGTCACTCAACAGGAAGGTATGTGACTGGCATCAAAATAACCCAAAGTGTGAAATTTACATGGCGTATTTCCATGCAGATCCTATAACGATAGCTTGTCACTCCAATAATGGAAAGCAGTTTTGTTTTTTGACTGACATTTATCAAAGCTGACTTGTGATTTAGTGGAGCTCAATTTATATACTGGCCTTGAGTTTGTGTTTCTCGAAATTTCTCTTGAAAGTTCGATATGAAAAGGCCTATTTAGTGGAGCTCAATTTATATACTGGCCTTGAGCCTGTATTTCTCGAAGTTTCTCTTGAAAGTTCTATATCAAAAGGCTTATTTTCTTTTGTATCATTTTCATACAAGTTGTCTCCCGTCTCACACTTCAACGCACATTGTTCGTTCTTTCAATAATTAATCTTAAAATGTTTGATACATCACTTGAACATCGGGTACGGGTTAGTAAATTATTTTAACACTCACTCACTTGTTTCTACATGAACGCCTGCTAATTCCTGAAGGCGATTCACACGGAAGAATGCCCCATGTCAGACAAAGAAATCAGTGTGTGTCTTGAAACTAGGGAGGTGTTCATGTCAAATATAACCCCGGATTTGATCGGCATGAACACTCGGTTCTTGCTACGTGAACATCTGAGCACAAGTGAAACCCGTTGTGGGCCGGGTCATTACGGCAAAAGAAAAACCCCGGTTACACAATAGAGTCAGTGTGTAATGAATAGATAAACAGCCGCCCAGGTAGGCGTATGCGTAAATTCCTTCCCATGTGATCGACTGTCCATCATGTAGAACGCCGTCAATCGGGTACAGTGTGAGTACTTGGCCCTTTGCAATTCTTGTTCGAATGGTTCCACACATGTAATTACCTGGGCCTAAATCATGACAATTTGTTCGGCTTGACATAGCTCATTTCATTCTTCGTGTAAGACGAAGAAGTAAATACAATATCGTTGGACTAACGTTGAACTAACTAACGTTGAACTAACTAACGCAGAAAGACCACGTACTGTACATTCGTGAAAAAGAATCGACTCGGCGCTTCGCGCCTCGTCGATTCTTTTTCACGAATGTACAGTTACTCGGCCTTTCTCCTTTACAGAGATTTGTTTAGAGCGCTTTTATAGTGGTTGGGTAGGGGCTCGATACCGTTGCTCTTTGCTCAGTATGGTTGATTTTAGGGGAACCCCTTCTTTTCAGTGAAGAGTATCACCAAATAACGTGATGAGAGCACCATCAATAAAAGGCGATGATTTCCAGTGATCAACCAATACCAGTACCAACTAATACCAATATCGCCATTAAAAACCGAGGACTCTCACCAATCAATCAAGTGCGAAAAAACCCGTTAAAGGTGAGGACGCTCACCAATCACCTTTGAGAGGGATCCGACCACAGCTGTCGGGTTATCGCAGGGGTCAATCCTCACATTTATGGTTCTTGGGTTAGCGAGTGTGTGCATTGGCTTGTCATGCTATTCAAGGTATCCGCATGAATAGCTACAAAAGAAGCGGGGTTGAGATACAAATCTTCACCTGAATCACTTTTGGTTCTTGGGTTATTGAATGTGTGAGCACTGGCTACAAGCGTGGCTGACATACAAATCTTCACCTGAATCACTTTTGGTTATTGGGTTATTGAGTGTGTGAGCACTGGCTACAAGCGTGGCTGAGATACAAATCTTTTCCTGAATCACTTTTGTTTCTTGGGTTATTGAGTGCGTGAGCACTGGCTACAGGCGTGAGCACTGGCTACAGGCGTGGCTGAGGTACAAATCTTCACATGAATCACTTGATTCTTGGGTTAGTGATTGTGTGAGCACTGGCTACAAGCGTGGCTGAGATACAAATCTTCACCTGAATCACTTTTGGTTCTTGGGTTATTGTGTGTGTAAGCACTGGCTACAAGCGTGGCAGAGATACAAATCTTCACATGAATCACTTGGTTATTGGGTTAGTGATTGTGTGAGCACTGGCTACAAGCGTGGCTGAGATACAAATCTTCACCTGAATCACTTTTGGTTCTTGGGTTATTGAGTGTGTGAGCACTGGCTACAAGCGTGGCTGAGATACAAATCTTCACCTGAATCACTTTTGGTTCTTGGGTTATTGAGTGTGTGAGCACTGGCTACAAGCGTGGCTGAGATACAAATCTTCACCTGAATCACTTTTGGTTCTTGGGTTATTGAGTGTGTGAGCACTG
>JAVTVY010026187.1:0-10023 GCA_036873755.1 Hanleya hanleyi | reverse complement strand
ATAGTAGCTCTGCGAAATTATTGGATGATAATCTACGTGTTTTGCAAACGTCAAACGGTCTCACTGTGAGAAAACGGATAGAATGTTTCTTATTCAGTAAACAAGCGTGTAAGACCTGACGCCGCTGGTGTGATTCATATATTTATGGGATCCTCAACGATATATGATCTGGTACTGGTGTTAGTTCTAAATTCTAAGATTCTTGAAGTAGTTGAAAGGGGCCAAACCTAGACATTTACAATCAAATATAGTTTGTTCTTCCAGATCAAAATGCCACATTTGTTCTGAAACTTTGGAGTATTCAGCATCTCTTTATTATATCTTGAATTTCAAAATTTATCAGCTGCGTAAACCACATAAATCAGACGCTTGTCATTTTGAAAAACTTGCTATGATTCGTATATTCCAGCAATTCCTTTTCAGGGTTGACGTACATATATTGAGCGAAATATTTCTCAAAGCAAACGAAGTATACATTATTCGCTGTACAATGTATTATTTTTATAGCAGATGTATGTCTTGGTTTATTATTAGTAAATTAAATCGGTATAAGATACTGTGCTTATTTGACGAGTCGAATAACCTTGCAAATCTCTACTACATAAACTAGTTAAGTTGTTGTAGGTTACAATCGTCGCTCAAGCTTTTTGTATTTTGGGTGATAGATTCCACGCCTCTCTCAACATGCTATAGCAGGCAAGTCACTAGCGTTACGTATCGAGTTTTACCTAATCCGGAGCTACTAGGGGTAGTTTAAGTGTCTGGCATGTTTTGTAAATTTCCATTGAGTTTGAATGAAATGAAAAATCGTATTGTGTTATCGGCATCATTAACACTTTTACCCCGCTATATGCGTTAATGAGCTCATCAGCGACGATAATTGAAAGTCGAAAAACATGTACCGATAGTATTAACTAGACCTGATGAATACGGATTATTTCCGTGGAAATGTAGTGTGGCACTGGTGACCGTAATTGGACTACCGTGACGTCTTTGCGTTTATTGTGTTAGGTAAACTATGCGGTGATAGTCTTCTAAGCATTCGACCATTCCATCGTATACACTTTGCCAGGAGACTGAGTTCACATCAGAAATGCAGCTTGCCTTTTCCGTAATACAGTTAGTTCCATCTGACCATGCGTCTAAGAATCTACGATATATTCAAAGGTTTGGACAGGTATATAACTGTCCCTCCAAGACGGTTCAGATGAACTGTTATATTCAGGTTGTAATATTGTATCAAGAGGGGAGAGTGTATATTATGTATTCACAATTTTATCTAATATCAATTATACTAACGCCATAGACGCCTATCCCTGATGAGAAATTTCACTTTTACCACCTTGTAGGTTATTGAAGATAAGCTGGTATGTATGGAGCCACATACGGCATAATTATAATTTAGTAATTATTTGGATCGAATGTGTCGAGGTTATGAACATAATCTGATACTAGCTGGTTGTGTAGGCTAAGATGAGAGACTTGTTTTTATGAAAAGTTTCAAAGATTTATTTTTAAATCAAATTAAGGACTTGGTTCGCTGATCAGATTTTGATAGAAATGTTGTCCAATGGTAGCCAGTTCGAAGCCCAAGATGGTCGGTAATGCCCTACCGTGAATACATCAATCTATAGTGGAGCCATTTTAAGATTGATTCCAGTGTGCCTACTTGAATATAAATATGAAGTAAAATAAGGCTCATATGGCGGTATTACACCATAGCTATTGCGTTGAACCCCTAAAATAGCAGTGTATCGACAGGAATAATGTACATATATTGTGGGTTATTCAATTATTGACTGAAATCGGCTTCAAATTGCGGCCATCTTGAAATCCAAGGTGGCCGTGGTGGCCGAGGGAGCTGGAAACATTGATATGGAAATTCTATCAATATTCTGACAAATGAACAATAAAAATATTGCCAAACAGATAAAACAGTGGAAGATTCTTGATGCTTATACATTTTGAAAAATGACCGTTGTGACCTACATCGGAAAAGTTCGCTGGCGCTCCATGTGTACAAAAGCTCCACAGGTCACGATGCACCCGTATGCCAAATTTCATGCTTTTATGAACGAAAGCAGAATGTTTCCACATATTGACTGGAGTAGCAGCACAATTCGTCATTCTTCGGAAAGTGATATAGACCGCCAAACCGTCATTTGTTATCCTTGGGCGTCGATTTGCTTAGCGTTGATAAAGAATCACTCAGATATCAATATTTATTAAGTCGTGATTATTGTATGATGTCTATATACTTTATCAAGGTTCTTCACCGCGGGACCTACACATAATGTGAATCAGCATAAATACGGCCTTTCACAAAAGACAATATGATTCGATTGAGCCTTAATCGTGAAGGGCGAATTTCCGTTCGGGCGCCGCCCGCAACTGTCCAGGTATGGTTAACAGCTTCCTCTGTCACTCACAAATCAGTTTACAAACACAATTTAAGGTTGGGGATGCTGGCCTTTTAGCGTATTTAATGGTGTACACAGTTCAATACGAGTATTCGCGTTGTGGTCGTTGACCTCGATTGACAACCAAGATCAAGCAGCTTTGGATAATTGACATGATGCCAATATCGAGGCCAAAGGTCGAGGCTAGGCTCCCCAACCGGGTAATGCAACCTAAATGCTGTAATGTTGTTTGGATCTAAATGAATGCGGTCTCTCAGACAAAACTAGAGTTCCTTATGTTGATAAAGAACTTGTTAAATGTGTAGCTATCCGATCAGACTCGGCTTTTGATGGTATGTATGAGTGTAATATGACTGAAGGTTTGTTTGTGTGCGACCCGACTTGAATAAAAGTAAAACGATTCCTTTTGTGAGACGAAATTCAAAGAAAAAATATACTTTTATCTATGTCTCCTGCTCTGTGTTACATTCGGTTGTTCATTTGACTCTGTGCATGTATAATAACGGGTTTGTAGACACAATTTAGACAAAATAACTAAATAGTTATGCAGATAAACTCATGATTCGAAAACAGTCACTGAACATGTATGGTTGAATACATGGTAGGCTCTAGCCTTTGATAAAACTCTTCGTTACAATCCATTTTCGATCGACAGGTCGATAATCGCTACCACAATATGAATATGAGGTTGAAGGGTCATTCCCCCCCCCCCCGTCATGCATCCCCCTGGACATATTCCCCCCACCCGCCCCTGTCATATTCCTCCTTATACTTACTTGTCCATATAGCTGTTGTGGGTTAAATATTTAGGTAATTTTTTCTTCCAATAAAATAATGCCAATTTTTATTTAAGGAAAAGACAAATGTTTTTTTTAATGTAATTCCATCAATAAATTATTTTCTTCACAGATATATCTTTAAGTAGTCTTAGATAGGCACAAATTTTACCAACCAATGAATGGCACAATTATAATTGATAGGTAGATAGATTAAGCTACTAAAAGATATATCTGTGACGAAAATAATTTATTGATGGAATTACATTTAAAAAAACGTTTGTCTTTTCCTGTAGCAGTTTATGATAAATAAAAATTGGCATTGTTTTACTGGAAGAAAAAATTACCTAAATATTTCCCACAACGGCTATAAGTAAATATAATGGGGGGAATATGACAGGGGGAAATATGTCCAGGGCGGACATGACAGGGGGGGATGACAGGGGAATGAGACAGGGGGGACATAACAGGGGGGGACATGACTGTACTCCCGTCACAAATCGTGTGCTGAGGGCAATGCTCTGAGAGCATTGGTTGCCCAAAGCCTAATGCTACAACCATCAACATTGCTGTACACCATCGAACGCCCTATTATTATTCTACTTCCCGATTCTGTTATGTAACTCTTGTGCATTCCATTTAACATCAGTTGGAAATTGTGGGGTAATGGGGATGACATGATCCCCTACTTCGCCGAGTGAGTGGAGAAATGAATTACACAAAAAAGAAGTTGCTGCGAAAAGTAGAATCTGAAGGACTCTTCAAATCAACGCTTCCTATATAAACAAGGGAAATTTGCGTACCTTTTAGCTTCTGGATTACGATGTATTTGAAAAAGGCCATCTTCTAGAGGCCATGAAATTTAGAGTAGAGCGAAATCTTTCTTAGTTATCTATATTTGCAGTGGAGACAGTGGAATTATTTGGGGACACTTTACTATTAGTACATTTTTCCACTGTCAGTTTTATCACACTACGTACATGTACATGTACATCTTGGGTGATGCTAAAATTGTTCTTCCACTGTAACTAAATGGTTAGATTGAGAACAGATATTGTTAACTGAAGGATGTGGCTGACAGAACCACTTCGCCTGATCATTGATCACACGGCAAGTTAAAGTAAGGAGGAGGACCAAATGAAAATGAAAGAAAGTGGGTTATTCCGTGGAGATTTTGAGGGACAATGTCGTGAATGAGGAGAGAAGCCATAACGATTTGACGAACACGATAGCGTGTCAGAATATAGAGAGTCTTTTGATCCAAACGAATCTTTGCGATAAAAGCGGTTTTCCCAGGAAACGGCAAACATGGGTCTCGTAAACCCCTTTCATACAAGGACTCGATATAATAGGACTTAATAAAAGGCTGTAAATTGTCATTTGCCATTCGAGTGTGACTTAATATAAGAAACATAACCGCATTAGGCGCTTAGAGTAAATTAATGCTTTGAAGTACCATTTTGACACAAGCGATATTCACGACGATCCGCCCGAAGCCTCACCAAGTGATCACATTGTCTGCTTTGTGCCTGCCCACCGGTTGGGCTGATCAAAGACTAGCACGGACAATACCTTAGACGTTCAAAGAATCGCAAGAATAAACCTCATGTCTGGAACAAGCAGGTGGTCAGTTGCTTATTGATTACACCTGGGGCGTAGCGTCGCATGTCTGGGTAGTTTGTTCGAGGTTGGCCTTTAATTTGAGACTCTTCTGGAATTGAGTAGATATTCCCCTTTGACATCCCGTCAAAACTGAATCCAGTTAACGAGTTGCCTCTTCCCGCTGCAGGAAACATTTGTTGCTAATATCTATTTTCGCGAAATCGAAAGGGATTATTTTATGGCAAGAAATAAGAGAAAACACGAAACGCTTCCATGTCTCTTCCTCGTATATACACGTTGCGTGAGAAGTACACTCGCGTTCATGTACATCCTAGGGGGATGGAAATATATTCAAATTGTGTACATCAAAGAGCTGGAGAAAGACACCAGAAACTCACTTCGACGTATTTTCCTGGGGCTGAAGGTACATAGACTTTGATATAATGTGCATAATAGCAGGAAATACCCACTAATCGTTTCGATTTTCATAGAAACTCCTTTGCTACTAATATATCTCTCAATCCGATGTAACTTCAAAAGCCTCAAGAAAAAGCCACTGCTAGAGAACTCATGTAATGAGTCTATATTTACCATCACACACGAAAGTCAAAATTTAAGGTCGATAGCTCTAATCACTTCTTCGGAGAAGAATAATTATATAAACCAAAATAAACAGAATTTAGTCGATGTTCATCCTTGCGTCATACGTCTAGTCCAACGCAAGAATGAAATACAATTCGAAGAGTTCAAATTTGCGAAAACATTCCCCTTTCATGGTAGCTCTTGATTCAACGAGACAATTTGGGATCAACGGTGTTTTCCGTATGCGAGATATCATTATGCTACAAAGGCTTCATTTGCTGTCATATAAATTTAGCAGTTCACCTGCAATGGGTGGTGAATTTTGATACGTGAGATGGACATGACACACTATAGCTTCAGGCTGAACCCGAACGCAACCGAGTATATCACTTTGGACAGATTTACAATGAAAAGGACCATCATTGGAGTACACATGTCTCGTTATCAACATTTTAACATCTTGTACCTCTTCCACTCCGATCTTCAAATAACTGAACTTAATAACAAATAAATAACTTTAGAATCGCGAACTTTAGAAACTTACACCACGAGGGGAAAAAATGTTCCATCCAAAAATATTATTGCTAACATTTGCCTGAATAATCAGAATCACGGATAGAGCATATGGGAAAGTAGTCCTGAGTGCTTTAAGTTTCTCTGCTTTACTATCATTGTCGTCCTCGCCGATGACGACGAATTTAGTTCACTACCTCAAGGCATCAACATTCAAAAAATCTATCGGTGGGTGTTTAGGCTATAGATACACTGACATATTTGTCGTATAGTCTGTACTCCTTTTCATCCGAAACTCATAAATAACCTTTAACTGATTTAAAAAGTGTAATGTTTTTGTTAATTCCATGACAGGATTTGATACCACATTCGACCTGAAATTATCCTGATTAGGATAAGGTCATAATGTTACTATGCTATTAAGAGATAGTTGCGTTTTATTTTAATAAAACTAAATCTGGGACGGTAACGCGCATTAGAGAAAAGGCTAATTCGTCCAACGTTGAAGATTTAGGTACGCTGTACGTCGAATAGAGAATGTTTTTCGGAAAGTTCATGGTCCGAAGAATTCTTCTTACTGATCCGATTGACGACAAAGGTCAAGAGCACTATGAAAATGCAGAGCTCAGGTTATCAACACTGCGAGATCCGGCAGACCATAATCTTTGTGGCTCTAAATAACACTGTCACTCATAAAGGACAATACGATTCGATTGAGATGGCCATGCGTTAATATACCAATAACATGATTTTTGAGGGCGTTATACCTTTTTATTGGCCCGACATCAGTAATTAGCAGCCCAACATAGTCATTAGCGGCCCAAGGGCCCGAAGGGCCCGAGGGCCGCTAATGACTATGGCGGGCTGCTAATTACTGATGGAGGGCCAATAAAAAAGTATAATGTCCCGAAAAAAATCATGTTATTACTATTATTACCGGTTTCATCAAGTTCACTTGATTGTGAATGCGAGAGCTCGTCCATTCTCACTCCACGCGTACAGATCAGAGAGTGATCTCTTCTTGTTGTCGTCTGCTAAAGCATTACATCACCATGGTAAGCGCGAGTCACCGATCTTACGTCACTGTGTCAAAGGTCAGGTAGCGGGCCGATATACGGCTGCAGCTCATTATTGGCCCGCCGCCCGCCGATGTTGTTTTATCGGTCTGATATGAGGTTTTATGACACGCCGAAATTAGGGATATCCTACAGAGAACGTCCCGGTAACTGGTAATAATTGTTAAGGGCGAATTCCTTTTGAGTTCGATCTTTAAGAAATCATAACTCTAATATTATTGAGGTTTGGTTTGTCCATGATGCAACTCGAATTGTCGCACACTCCATCAAAGGTCTAATAATCAATTTGTGGTTTGTTAAGACTAATTTAGCATTGTCCAAGCCCTCTGGAAAAATTAGTCGTTCTATGTCAGTGAAGGTGTTTGACTGACAATGTGGCAGTTAACAGATAAAACATATACAAGCCGTTCACAATCTATGCACAAATTCATTCGCCTCACACTGCGAATTATATCCGCACGATCATCCATAGAAAATCAAAATGTGTTATTTGCTGATGATCAGTTTATTTGGATTCTTTATTAAGGAGGATTAGTGAAAGTCTCCTTCTTTGCTCCAAAATATGACAATACTCTTGTATTCCAAGTTCGGCATACTTTATTTGGATGGCCACATCAACGATCAAAGCGACTGCCGTGCTGGCACTTTTAAGAGAGCTTCATTTGCCCCCGAGCTTATGCTTCATCAATACTCCATACTCCTTGATGTACGCCATCAAACGATTGTGTAATTATCTCCATAGGTTCGAACGTCTCGTTTTAATTGGGTTACAGAAACGCCGAGGTCAGGAAAATTTCACCCTAATCTTCATGCAAAGGAGACATTCTTGGAATTAATATCTATTTCTTTTGCTCTTCCTCTTTGTCGTTTCTTTTTCCTGGGCTAAGAAGCCCAACAACGCGATCTGATGAGACAGCCAGCCTTATTCCATAAGCAAAATATTAGGTCACATTATGTCTTGTCAAATTAACTGCTTCTTTTTCTCCTCCATCATTGGAGAATTAATCCGAGTCTGAAGCAATCTTAGTAAAAGAATATCGTGCATGATCACATGAAGATATTCACGAGGGTGGGGTCTGCCACGAACGCCTTCAACAGATAGTGAAGCTGCAATACGAATGGGGGGCATTCGCGTTAGCCCAGGCCGGTAATATCCTACCGTAGCAACTACAAAATGATGTTTATTTTCTAAGATTGCGACCGAAGAATACATCAATTTGGTTCATTCTAATTCAATACGAAGTCGTATATTTTGCGCACAGTTTAGTTTATTCGAGGCATAGGGATGGTTGGTACAATAAACATTTTTTCCAGCCTAAATGTGTTAAAATTTCAGGTTGGGCTCCAATCGTTTCACTTTTGGAAGTCAATGACACATGACAGAAACTGAAATACTGTATACATGTTGTTTATTAACGGCAACAAAGTGAGCAAAAACTAATCGACAAGAGAACATACAGATATGTAGTGGTGTGTGAAGAGTAAACGAGTACAGTGCCCCAGCTCCACCATTCAACTTCAATAAAATCGTTCACTACAAGCAATAATGTCAAGTGGACGATACAATAAAGAAATGGTAGAACTCTTAGCAAGGGATTGGCTCTGGTCAATTCTGAGAGCGACCGGTTTAGGACAGTGATATAATTTGTACCCTAATAGTTCATATTCTCACACTATTTCTATTTTTAACGTTCCCTTCTAAAATTTGCAAATCCTATTCCGAACACCATTCAGGTTAGATAACTTTCGTCTTGATGCATGGAGATATTAAATCAAATTTTGTATATTTTAAGTTACACTATAGATGTCTTGGTGAATTCACGATTCGTTCCATTTTCCTCATTCATCTCGATTAACGGCAAAACTCAAACAGCTTTGGACAATTGACATGATTGTCCAGATCAATTGCCGATGCCAATAACGTGCACTTTGGGCGATGAAAACGCGGCAAAATGACACAGATCCGAGATTCCCCCAAACGCTTCAACCTTAACTGAGACAAGTTTCGGTTAAGTTAACAAAGGTCATTGTAGAGTAGGACATCGATTCAGGTTCGGTGTTTTATGGTTCATATGGCTTTGTATTTGAATCACACTAAAATGAAAACGCAAATAGAACTGAGGGCAAATAATATTAATCAATCGGTGACTTAATTGTTGAGCTATTTCGAAGTTTTCTCCAACTTCCTGGTTATCTGTAAAGAGGAATGTTATTTCTCCCTTTCTGAGACACTGTTCATTGCAATTTTTATCTGTGTCTCCTTCCGTGTGATCCCTTTGATTGTTTATCCAAATGTGTATCTATATAGTGAGTTTATAGACACGATATAGACACAATAGTTAAATAATTATGTATATCAAATCGTGATTCATCCATTCGCAGACCGGCTCATTGAAGACATCAACCTGCTCACTGAGCAGAAACGCAGGCGCAAGCTGGCCTATTCTGTCCCAAGAAACACTCGCTCTCTACCTTTTGGTAGATTCCAGCACAGGCCACAAACCAGCGTCTTTAGTGGAGTTGACGTCAAAAATCTGTAATACTTCAAGTTCGTTATTTTTTTCTGGTTTTGGTTTCGAAATACGTCTATTTGAGTGTAATGGCTGTAAGTTGAATTCACTCCAGCTAAGACTTCAGGCCTGTTGACGATCGTACAAAGGAAAGCCAACTGCCCGGATACGAAAATGGCATGAGAGAGATCGGATAATAGATAAACAAACACGTGCTCATGTCAAGGTCAACGCCATTAAAAACCTGCAGTGTTTTTACACAATATTTAAGTTATACACGATTTGTGTTAAATGCCGTCATTTTCATCTGACGACGATACATCTCACCAATCCCCAGTGTACGAGTTGTGACAGCGACACAGCTCACCAATTACCAATATACGAGTTGTCAGAGCATTTCCATCATAGCTCTCTAGATTTGTATCTAATACCGCGTATGACGGTGCTAGGGGCCGTGTGGTCATGTCATCCAAGTTGCCACATGAACAGGTACAATAGAAGCGTACCTGAGATACAACACATGTCACGAATTGTTCGATTCTTG